>JARGCU010000029.1:0-180931 GCA_029227775.1 Morpho helenor | reverse complement strand
AAGGTTTGAGCGGCTGGCTGCACTAGCCGGAGAGAGTACTAGTGCAACCAACAGAAAGGACTAGCCCCGATAAGTTTCGGAGATAGCCGCATAATAATATTATGCGTATACAGTTGAAGGCGCTTTGAATGCCACTGGCAATTGCGCTTCATCTTCAAAGGTGACCAGATCCCAAGCAGATTCTTTTGCTAAAACCGCTTGTAATAGTTTGTTATTTAATGCATGACCTGATTTGAACGCAGTGAATGCGCCAATAATGTTGTGGCCACACATAAATAAATCACCAATTGCATCCAACATTTTGTGACGAACGAATTCATCTTCAAAACGTAAGCCATCTTCGTTGAGAACTTTATAGTCGTCAACAACAATAGCGCAGTCGAAACTACCGCCTAAGCATAAGCCTTTTGATTGCAGATATTCAATATCACGCATAAAACCAAAAGTACGTGCTCGACTGATTTGATTCACAAATGATTCCGCTGAGAAATCAAGTGAATAGCGTTGTGTGCTGCTATCAATCGCTGGATGTTGGAAATCAATAGTGAAATCAAGACTAAACCCGTCATAAGGTCGCATCTCAGCCCATTTGTCACCATCTTCAACACGTACAGTTTCTTTAATACGCAAAAATTTCTTTGCACAATTCAATTCTTCAATACCGCCATCGAGCAGTAAGAAAACAAAAGGTGCTGCACTGCCATCCATAATAGGGATTTCAGGCGCATTGACTTCAATAACAATGTTATCGATACCTAACCCAGCTAGAGCTGCATTCAAATGCTCTACGGTTGAAATACGTACGTTATCTTCATTAACTAAACAAGTACATAACATAGTATCACGAACTGATTTCGCATCTGCCGGAAAATCAACCGGTGGATTAAGGTCAGTACGACGGTAGATGACCCCGGTATTGGCCGGCGCTGGACGTAATGTAAGCGTAACTTTCTTACCGGTGTGTAAACCAACACCAGTCGCTGTAATAATACGTTTTAATGTCCGTTGTTTGATCATCGTATTTTTCTCGCAATGTTATAAGTCCTACTGATCATCTTACAAGATAATCAGTAGGAAATTTTAGCACAAAAAGCGGAGAAACCAATATAAATAAAATTAATCGGCCTGTTTACGCAAGAACGCAGGAATGTCGAGATAATCTGGTTCTTTATTTGTTTGCGTATTTTGGTCGTTAACCGCTTTAGCGGCTGGTTTCTCTTCTGTTAATGAAGACATGCTATTTTGCATTTGCTGATAGCGCTGTTCCATTGACGCCTGCTGAGACATTTTATTGCTAACTAAAGTAATTTCTGGACGTTTGTCCATACCAATACCTGTAGCAACAACAGTCACACGCAGTTCTTCGTGCATTTCTGGGTCGAGAGAAGTACCGATTACCACAGTTGCATTGTCAGATGCGAATGCACGGATAGTATTACCCACCGTTTCAAACTCATCCAAGCGCAGGTCGAAACCAGCGGTGATGTTAACCAATACACCACGTGCACCTGACAGGTCGATATCTTCCAATAATGGGCTAGAAATAGCCATTTCAGCAGCTTCTTCTGCACGGTCTTCACCGCGAGCGACACCTGACCCCATCATTGCGTAGCCCATTTCTGACATCACAGTACGTACGTCAGCAAAGTCCACGTTCATCAAACCTGGGCGAGTAATCAGTTCAGCGATACCCTGTACTGCACCTTTAAGCACGTCATTTGCCGCACCAAAAGCATCCAGTAATGAGATACCACGACCAAGAACTTTCAATAATTTATCATTTGGGATAGTGATCAATGAGTCAACATGTTTTGATAACTCAGTGATACCCGCTTCTGCAAATGCCATGCGCTTTTTACCTTCAAAATTGAAAGGCTTAGTCACGACAGCAACAGTTAGAATACCCAATTCTTTGGCTACTTCAGCAACTACTGGAGCAGCGCCAGTTCCGGTACCACCGCCCATACCAGCTGCGATGAAGACCATATCTGCGCCATCTAACGCATTACGTAGCGCTTCGCGGTCTTCTTCAGCGGCATTGCGGCCAACTTCAGGGTTTGCACCAGCACCCAGACCTTTAGTAATACCTGTACCGATCTGGATAGTTTGTCCAACTGCGGTTTTACGCAGTGCCTGTGCGTCAGTATTGACTGCGAAGAACTCAACGCCTTCAATACGCTCACGCACCATGTGTTCAACGGCATTACCGCCGCCGCCACCAACGCCGATGACTTTAATCACCGCATCGTTGGTTAGCTCCATTGGTTCAAACATAATGTCTCTCCGTTTTGTGCTTACTACTTTTGAAGCTAATAATATGCTTCTTTATCAAAATTAAAATTCTTTTCTCAGCCAGCTAGTTACTTTACTGAACCAACCGCTAACTGATGCACGTTTTTCTGTCTCGGTATCATCGCCTAAATGGCTTTCTTTACCGTAATGCAGAAGCCCTACTGCTGTTGAATAATATGGCTCCTGCGCGTAATCCGTTAATCCTGTGATGTTGAGCGGTGTACCTATACGCACTTGCGTATGAAACACTTTTTGCGCGCACTCGACTAAACCATCGATTTGCGCCGCTCCACCAGTCAACACGATACCAGCTGCCAAATGGTGTTTGACACCTTGTTGACGTAACTGTTCCTGTAAATTTAAAATTTCTTCATTTACTAAGTTTAACAGCTCAGTATACCGTGGCTCGATAACTTCTGCTAAGGTTTGACGCTGTAAACTTCTTGGAGGACGACCACCTACGCTCGGCACTTCGACGGTTTCATCTTTACTAACGATAGAACCAACCGCACAACCGTGACGCACTTTAATTGCTTCAGCATCACTTGGCGGCGTTCCAAACGCATAAGCGATATCACTCGTCACTACGTTGCCTGCATAAGGGATCACTTTAGTATGACGTAAAGCTCCACCAGTATAAACTGCCATGTCCATGGTGCCGCCACCAATATCCACGACACAAACGCCTAACTCACGTTCATCTTCAGTTAAAACGCTATAACTCGCTGCTAGACCTGCAAAAATAAGCTGATCAACTTTTAACCCGCAACGCTCAACCGCTTTAACAATATTCTTCGCCATATCATTATGACAGGTAATTAAATGTACTTTGGCTTGCATACGCACGCCAGATAAGCCAACTGGGTTTTTAATCCCCTCTTGGTAATCAATTGCAAACTCTTGTGGGATCACATGCAAAATTCGGTGTTCGTCACGAACGCGAACGGATTTTGCTGTGTGCACCACACTGTCAACATCTTCTTGTGTCACTTCTTCTTCTGAAACAGGCACCATACCAATTTCATTTTGACAGCTAACATGTTTGCCCGATAACGCAAGATAGACAGAAGATATTTGGCAATCTGCCATTAATTCGGCCTGATCGATGGCTCTTTGTACACATTTTACCACCGACTCAAGGTCGTTTACGCCACCTTTGTCCATTCCACGAGATGGACAGCTTCCCACCCCAATAATATTAACCATACCATCGGGCAGAATTTCGCCAACAAGGGCTGATACCTTGGAAGTTCCAATTTCAAGGCCTACCACTAATTTTCTGTCCGTTGCTTTAATCATTTCTTCTGCCTAATTAGAGTTATTAGTCATTATTGTAAACTTGGTGGAGCGTCAACCAAAAGTGGCGCCCAGCCCACCGCAGCACCGCTGGTATAACGTAAGTCGACATAATCAACCCGTTTATCCGTTGTTTGCTGCAAAAGCGGATACAATTCCAAGAACCGATTTAACCGCTCTGCCACATCTTTTTTGCCCAGTTCGATTCTGACATCGTTATCTAAAATAATTTGCCATGCATGGCGAGCTGTCATGGAAAGTGACTTCAGCTTTAAGTTATGTGCCGCTAACGTGTTCTTAAAGACCGCAAATTCTTTAAGAACCTCTTTTTGGCTACCTTGCGGCCCATACAGCAACACATAATCGCCTTTACCATTTTCACTAACAGGTAAGTTAAATACCCTGCCCTCTGCATCTACCATGTTTTGATCATTCCATCTGGCGAATGGACGATACTCAACAATATGTATTTTTAATTCATCCGGCCACTGCTTACGCACTGTTACTTGGCGTATCCATGGCATCATGCTTATTTGGTTCTGGATAGCGTTGACATCGACGGTCATAAACGTACCCGGCTGCCCCAATGATAAAATTGCCTTTCGAACATCATCATTTTTGGTGTAATGGCGCTCGCCAGTTAACACCAATTTTGACATTGGTAGCCGATCCGCATCTTTCATCCATGTCATCACCATCCAACCGCTCCAGATAATGGTGCCAACAACAATTAGGAAGAAAAATAAACCACCTAAAAATGCACCATTACTTGGACCTGAACGTGGGTCATCATCGTTCTTATGATTATGATGCCTGACGTTTAATGCTGCTTGTGACATATCAACGAGCCAATTTTAAAATTTGTACAACTAACTGCGAAAAATCCATGCCTGCTTGGCGCGCTGCCATTGGCACTAGGCTATGGCTAGTCATTCCCGGAGATGTGTTAACTTCCAGCAAATAAAATTGCCCATCGCTATCTTGCATCACATCAACACGCCCCCAACCTTCACAGCCAACAGCTTGATATGCTGTCATCGCGAGTTGTGTAAGCTCAGACTCTAATTGTTCATCTAAACCACTTGGGCAGAAATATTGCGTTTCATCAGACAGATATTTAGCTTCATAGTCATAAAAAATACCCGGTGGTTGAATACGAATCGACGGTAAGGCTTTTCCACCTAATACCGCAACCGTGTACTCTGGCCCACTGAGCCATTTTTCTATCAATACCGTTTCATCAAATTGAAACGCTAAATCCAAGGCAGCAGGCAATGCTTCTAAGCTATCGACCTTACTCATACCAACACTAGAGCCTTCTAGGCTAGGTTTAACAATCAGAGGTAAGCCAAGTTGTTGAACCTTTTCTGTAATTTGTTGATGTGCCATTTGAGCATGTTGCGGTTTTGTTAAGTATACATAAGGAGATACACTTAATCCTGCACCTTGCCATAATTGTTTGGTTCTTAGCTTGTCCATACTAAGTGCGCAAGCCATTACGCCACTTCCTGTGTAAGGTAAACTCAGGAATTCCAACAACCCTTGCAGCGTGCCATCTTCTCCGCCACGACCATGTAAGGCGATGAACACTTTATCGAAACCTGCTTGTTTTAAGGTTTCAACAGGAAAATCTTTGGTATCAATAGGGTGTGCATCGATACCCGCCTGACGTAACCCAGCGAGCACGGCATTTCCTGACTGAAGTGAAACCTCACGTTCAGCAGATGTTCCCCCTAATAAAACCGCAACTTTCTCTGTCATGTTTATTCCTCAACCATTGGCGGCTGTAATTTCGTTTCCGCTAAGTTTTTAGCTATTTTACCAATATTTCCTGCGCCTTGAACTAAAATTAAATCATTTTCATCAAGAGTTTGAGCTAAAATGTGTGGAATTTGTTCAGATTCTGCCACATAAATAGGATCAATCTGACCGCGACCACGAATTGTTCTACACAATGAGCGGCTATCAGCCCCTGGTACATGTTTTTCGCCCGCTGAATAAACATCCAACATGAGCAAAACATCAACCTGTGCCAATACGTTAACAAAATCGTCATATAAATCACGGGTACGCGTATAACGATGAGGCTGGAAAATCATCACTATGCGTTTGTCTGGCCAACCGGCTCTAGCCGCTTTAATTGTCGCATCAACTTCTGTAGGGTGGTGACCGTAGTCATCAACTAGCATCACTTCCCCTTGTTTACCATTCACATTACGCAGTGCAAAATTGCCAAGAAAATCAAACCTACGCCCCGTGCCTTGGAATTCAACTAACGCAGACAAAATGTGTAAATCATCAATGCCTTCTTCCGTTGCAACCGCAACCGCAGCAGTGGCATTTAATGCATTATGACGACCTGGCGCATTCAACACGACCGTCAATTCTGGCATCCCTTCACGCGCAATCGTGAAAAAGCCTTGATTGCCTTTTTGCTCATATTTAGTGATACGCACATCAGCGTCTTCACTGAAGCCATAAGTTGTGATGTAACGACCAATTTTTGGCAGCAATGAGCGAATAACAGGATCATCAATACACATCACCGCACGACCATAAAATGGCAAGTTATGCAGGAAGTTAATGAATGTGTCCGTTAAATTATCGAAGTTGCCTTGGTAAGTATCCATATGGTCAGCTTCAATATTGGTAACGACCGCGACTAATGGCTGCAAATGCAAGAACGATGCATCGCTTTCGTCTGCTTCCGCAATGAGGTAACGGCTGCTACCTAGACGAGCGTGTGTTCCCGCTGATTTAACTAGCCCGCCATTGACAAATGTTGGGTCTAAACCTGCTTGGGCATAAATACCCGAAATCATTGCGGTTGTAGTGGTTTTACCGTGTGTCCCTGCAACAGCGATACCATGACGGTAACGCATTAACTCCGCTAACATCTCTGCGCGACGAATAACAGGAATACGCAACTCTTTGGCGGCTTGAATTTCAGGGTTCTCACTTGAGATTGCAGTCGAAACCACAACCACACTCGCATTTTCAACATTCTCAGGGCGATGATTAAAATAAATTGTCGCGCCTAATTCGGTTAATTGTTGAGTCACTGCGTTTGGTGCTAAATCAGAACCACTAATTTCATAGCCTTCATTTGCCAACACTTCAGCGATACCACCCATGCCCGCACCACCGATGCCGACAAAATGGATGTGCCTGACTCTTCTCATTTCTGGCACTGATGTTCTTAATTTCGCTAATTGTTGTGTATTCACTATATTTCTTCGCTTCTAATTAAATCGGTATCAATAATGGCTAATACTATTTAGCCACTTCGCAAATGACGGCAGCGACTCGCTCCGTTGCATCTGTAATTGCACAGCTATGGGCTTTTTCAGCCATCGCTAATAATTCAGCTCTATCCCACTGTGCCAGCAAACTCGCCACAGAATCAGCCGTAAACTGTGACTGCTCTAAAATCTTTGCAGCTCCGGCCTTTTCAAGCGGTAATGCATTCCAATATTGCTGACGGTCTTTATGCTGAAAAGGAACAAAAATGGCAGGTAAACCTGCTGCTGCAACTTCGCTGACGGTTAACGCGCCTGACCGGCAAACAACAATATCTGCCCATGCGTAAGCTTGCGCCATATCGTCAATAAATTCAGTAACTTTATACTCGGAATTACCCGAAACTTGCATATGTTTATTATACAATGCTTCCGTAGATTCCTTACTGCCTTTTCCAGCTTGATGCCAGATATTTAACTGTTTGCCTGTTTTTTCAGCAACCAGAGGCATGACTTGATTCAAAATACGTGCACCTTGGCTCCCACCTACAACCAATACGCGTATCGTACCATCACGCCCCGCTAAACGAATTTGTGGAGCGGGTAACGCAAGGACATCTTCCCGCACAGGATTACCAACAACAGGTGCATTTGGAAAAGCACCGGGGAATGCTTGTAATACACGTTTTGCAATGCGAGATAACCACTTGTTTGTTAAACCTGCGATACCATTTTGTTCATGTAAAACAACTGGAACACCGCACTGCCAAGCTGCAATACCACCGGGACCGGAAACGTAGCCCCCCATGCCTAATACCGCATCGGGTTGGTAACGCTTGATAATCACTTTCGCCTGACGAATGGCTTTGTAAATACGCCATGGAGCGCCAAGCAGTGCGGTGACCCCTTTGCCCCTTAAGCCAGATATTTGGATAAATTCAATATCAATGCCATGTTTAGGAACTAATGTGGCCTCCATGCGATCTTGGGTGCCTAACCAACGAATTTCCCAGCCCTGAGCCTGCAAATAATGAGCCACCGCTAAGCCAGGGAAAACATGTCCTCCCGTTCCACCGGCCATGACGAGTAATTTTTTTGCCTGACTCATTTAACGCTCCTTACAAACGCCTGTGCTTTTTCAAGGCGGGTTTCAAAATCAATTCGTAACAATATTGCTATCGCTGCCGCCATTACCAACAAACTTGAACCACCATAGCTAATTAAAGGTAGTGTTAAGCCTTTCGTTGGTAACATTCCAGAGGCCGCACCAACGTTAACTAAGGCTTGGAAGGTAAACCAAATGCCAATTGAGCAAGCTAAATAGCCACCAAACAATTGGTTTGACATCAACGCACGGCGACCAATCATCATCGCCCTGAATGCCAGCATAAAAACCATTAGCAATACCAATACAACGCCAAAGTAGCCCAGTTCTTCTGCTAGAACGGAGAAAATAAAGTCTGTGTGGGCTTCTGGTAAATATTCTAATTTCTGTACTGAATTCCCTAACCCCTGACCAAAAACTTCACCTCGCCCCAAATGCCATTAAAGATTGTGTTAACTGATAACCACTTCCAAAAGGATCATCCCATGGGTTCAAGAAAGAGGTTACACGGCGTAAACGATACGGTTCGAACCAAATCAGTGCCCAGTACACACGACGACACAAGCTGCAATCCCAATAATAAATGGCGCCAGCCTTGCCCCGGCTAAGAACAATAAGCCTAGTGTTGTCACAACCAGTACAATAACCGTACCTAAGTCCGCTGTAATAGTAGTAATGAAGCCATCATGATCAAAATACACATCGGCTTGATAAAGCCCAAAAACCGCGTGCGCACCTCATCAGACTTACGGACTAAATAACTCGACACATAGCAAAACAAGGTAAATTTTGAGATTTCCGCAGGCTGAATTTTCACTAAACCAACGTCTATCCAGCGCGAAGCACCGTTAACCGAGCTTCCTGCCACTAGCACCACGACTAACATTGCCATTGATGCCATTAATAAATAAGAAAGTTATATTTTTCCCAAACAGCCATGGGAATGCGCATAACTCCTAACGCTAAAATAAACGCAATGACGATATATACCACATCCCGCTTAGCAAAGTAGAAAGGGTCTTCCGTTAAACGTTGCCCTACTGGCATTGATGCGGATGTCACCATGATAAAACCGACTGCCGCTAAGCCGAATGCCAACCATACCAAAGTACGGTCGTAAAGCGTTGTGCCTGAAATCACGCCATTTTTTTCACCAATGACCCAATTTTTAAACGCAATGCACCCGGTATCGTCATTAACCTAGCTCCTTGGCTAATTGAGCAAAATAGCGCCACGCTGCTCAAAACTTTTAAATTGATCCAAGCTTGCGCAAGCAGGAGATAACAACACCATGTCCCCTGCTTTTTAATTGAGGTGCAATTTGGCGCAGGCTTTGTTCCATAGTTTCTGTCAAGACTGATTTTTCAGGTGCCATCTGTGCCAACGCTTTGCCATCGCGACCAAAACAATATAAGCGGTAGTTATCTGCCGCAATATATTGTTTTAATGGTGAAAAATCTGCTGATTTGCCATCACCGCCTAATAATAAGTACAACGTGCCATCAACATGTAAACCATTAAGAGCGGCTTCTGTGCTGCCCACATTGGTTGCTTTGGAATCGTTAATCCAACGAACACCTTGATTAAATAAAACTAATTCAAAACGGTGTGCTAACCCTGTATATTGTTTCAGCACTTGAATACAAGCAGGGCGCGGAATATGAACTGCGTCAGCCAAAGCCAATGCGGCTAGCGCATTAAGGTAATTATGTTGCCCTGTTAGGTGCATTTGATTGACATCTAGCAGCTCCTCACCTTTCGCCACTAATACCCGTTTTTGGGTATCAAAGAAATAATCACCTTGGTTTAAGCCAAAACTAATACATTCATTCAATGAATGTTCTTTTGGTAAAGTCAGCGCATCTTGCACATTAACAATACAATTTTCGGCTTGATGATAAATTTTCAGTTTCGCTTCGCGGTACTGTTCTAGGCCTAATGGATATCGGTCCATATGGTCTTCACTAATATTCAATACCGTTGCCGCTGCTGCTTTGAGACTGGATGTCGTTTCTAGTTGAAAACTTGAAAGTTCTAAAACGTATAAATCATGCCCTGCATTAAGCAATGAAAGTGCTGGCGTTCCAATATTTCCCCCAACACCAACAGAAATACCTGCCGCTTTAGCCATTTCGCCAACCAATGACGTGACGGTACTTTTACCGTTTGAACCTGTAATCGCGACAATTGGTGCGTCTGCTTCGCGGCAGAACAGTTCAATATCGCCCACAATTTCGATACCATTTTGTGCGGCTTGCTGTAATTCTGGCGTTGCTAATGCAATTCCAGGGCTGGCTACAATTAAATCTGCTGACTGCAAGTAGCTATTATTTAAGCTGCCACTGTGGCACTCCACATTAATAGGAAGCTTGTCTACGCCAGGAGGCACTGCACGGGTATCCATAACGCGAGGCACCACACCGCGCGTAAGGAAAAAATGAACGCAAGATAGTCCTGTGACCCCTAGACCAATAATAACGACGTTCTTACCCTGATAATCGACCATATTAACGCACCTTCAAGGTTGCCAGCCCAATCAGGACTAACATTAACGAGATAATCCAGAAACGCACGATCACTCGTGGTTCAGGCCAGCCCTTCAATTCATAATGGTGGTGAATTGGTGCCATACGGAAAATACGTTGTCCACGTAATTTAAATGAACCGACTTGCAAAATAACCGACAGCGTTTCAACGACGAACACACCGCCCATAATCACTAATAAAAACTCTTGGCGCAGTAATACCGCGATAGTTCCCAGTGCCCCACCCAGAGCCAAAGAGCCAACATCTCCCATAAAGACTTGTGCTGGGTAGGTGTTAAACCACAGGAAGCCTAACCCTGCGCCCACAATTGCAGTACAAACAATGACGAGTTCCCCTGCATGTGGCAAGAATGGAATGTGTAAGTAACTCGCAAAGTTGACGTTACCTGTCGCCCAAGCCACTAAGGCAAACCCTGCGGCAACAAAGACGGTTGGCATGATAGCTAAGCCATCCAAACCATCCGTTAAGTTAACGGCGTTACTGGTTCCGACAATCACAAAATAAGTCAGCAAAATGTACAACATCCCCAATTGAGGCATGACATCTTTGAAAAATGGTACGACCAACTGTGTCGCTGGAGTATCTTTGCCAATGGTGTACATAGAAAATGCAACGATTAGTGCGATAACCGACTGCCAAAAGTATTTCCAGCGCGCAATTAAGCCACGTGTATCTTTGCGCACAACTTTACGATAGTCATCAACAAAGCCCACAATCCCGTAGCCGATTAACACCAGTAGTACACACCAAACATAAGGGTTATCTAAGCGCGCCCATAATAAAGTTGAAACGGTAATTGAGAAGAGGATCAATAACCCACCCATCGTTGGCGTACCGCGTTTACTGAAGTGAGACTCTGGCCCTTCATTACGTACCACTTGCCCAATTTGCATTTTCTGTAAGTAAGCAATCAGGTGAGGCCCCATCCATAACGCAATAGCAAGTGCAGTCAGCAAACCGACAATGGCTCTAAACGTCAGATAAGAAAAGACGTTTAGCACGGAAAACTTGTGGACCAACAATTCGGCAAGCCAGACTAACATTCGAAGCACTCCTTTAATGCATTCACAACATCTTCCATCGCGGAGCTGCGTGAACCTTTAACTAAAATAGAAACAACGTCATTCTGCTGTGCTAGCGGAATCAGTCGGGTTAATAAATCGGCTTTCACCGTAAAGTGCTCACCACACTCACTAAATTGGCTGATCAACTCACTTAGCTCACCAACGCTTAATACTTTATCTAGGCCTGCTTGCTTCGCAGCGATACCAACACGCTGATGGCAATCATGAGCGTAATCCCCTAGCTCGCCCATATCCCCCACAACAAGAATGCGATAGCCCGGCATTTTGGCTAACACATTGATAGCCGCAATCATTGAGCCATCGTTCGCATTGTAGGTATCGTCTAATACCACTTTGTGCTCACTCAGACGCACCGGATATAAACGCCCCGGTACCGCTTGGGTTTTTGCTAAGCCATTTTTGATATCTTCAAGGCTAGCGCCAACTGAAATCGCCAGTGCACTTGCCGCTAACACATTGGCAATATTATGCAGCCCTGGTAATGGCAAGGTAATATCAACACGCCCAACAGGGGTATGTAACACAAAATCTGTTGTCAGCTGTTTCACTTGAATATCAGAAGGATAGAAATCGGCTTTAGCCTGTGATGTTAATGAGTAATACCAAACTGTCTGACGCGGTTTGAATTGCCATTTCTCACTGTAACTGTCCAAGTTAACAATCGCTGTGCCTTCTTCCGCTAGACCTTGATAAATTTCCCCTTTAGCTTTTGCTACCCCTTCAGGGGAACCGAAACCAGCTAGGTGTGCACCGAATAAATTATTCACCAGTGCCGCTTCAGGCTTCACAATGTGAGTTGTGTAGGCAATTTCATTAGGGTGATTCGCGCCCATTTCGACGACAGCAAAATCGTATTCGTCAGTTAAACGAAACAAAGTTAATGGCACACCAATATCATTGTTCAAATTACCTGCGGTATATAAGGTTTTACCGCGCTCAGATAAAATGGATGCCGTCATTTCTTTCACTGATGTTTTACCTGAAGACCCCGTCAAGCCAACCACACGAGCTCGGCTCTGCTGACGCACCCACGCGGCTAGCTGCCCCATCGCAATACGCGAGTCTTGAACCACCACTTGTGGACAATCAACATCCAGTTTGCGCTCAACTAATAAAGCCTTAGCCCCCGCAACAACCACTTGCTGTGCAAAATCATGAGCATCAAAGCGCTCACCTTTTAAGGCGATAAATAAACAATTTTCGGCAATTTTACGGCTATCCGTGCTGACCGTACAGAGTAACAATGCTGTGTCAGCCGTGCATTCAATCTGTCCTGCTGTAATTTGAGCTAATTGTGCAAGAGTTAGTGGGATCATGCGATTACCCCCAACAAACGTGCAACAGTAAGGCGGTCGGAGTAATCTAACTTACGCTGTCCAATAATTTGATAATCTTCATGGCCTTTACCTGCAATCACAATCACATCATCAGGAGACGCCTGCAAAATGGTATTCGTAACTGCTTCGGGTCTGCCAGGAATGGCTAACGCGCGGCTGGAATCTAATAAACCTGCCATAATGTCATTGATAATATCAAGAGGATCTTCGCTTCGAGGATTGTCGTCAGTAATAACCACTTTATCTGCATATTCTTCAGCTGCTGCCCCCATCAGTGGGCGCTTGCCTTTATCACGATCACCACCACAGCCGAACACACACCATAATTGTCCTTTACAGTGCAAACGCGCTGCTGCCAAGGCTTTTTCTAAAGCATCAGGTGTATGAGCATAATCAACAACAACAGTGGGTTTGTTTGGTGCGCTAAAGACTTCCATTCGACCACAAACAGGGGAAAGAGACGATGTCGATGCTAATAGTTGGTCGAGTGGGTAGTCCATCATTAATAAAGTCGCCATCGCCACTAATAAGTTACTGACGTTGAAGGCGCCCATTAATGGGCTCTCGAAGGCTCCATTGCCCCACGAAGAGTCAAAATGAATTGTGGCGCCTTTATCGTGGTATTCCACTTCAGTGGCTTTTAGCCATGGGCCTTGCCAATTTTCAGGAAGACGATTTTCCATTGTCACCGCACACGCTTGCGGTAAACGCTGTAACCATTTCAAGCCAATAACATCATCCGCATTGATGATTTGTGATTTAGTATCATGCGTAGAAAATAATAGCCATTTTGCGGCTTCGTAACTTTCCATATCACCATGATAATCAAGGTGGTCACGGCTTAAATTGGTGAATACCGCTGCATCAAATTGCAGTGCGGCTACTCGCCCTTGTACTAAACCATGAGAGGAAACTTCCATGGCTGTTAAGGTGGCTTTTTTATTGAGTAACTGAGTCAGCTCAAGCTGAATATCTACCGCTGAGCCTGTCGTGTTTTCACTCGGTGAAACATGCCCCAATAAACCATTCCCTACCGTTCCCATCACCGCACTCGTTTCACCTAATCCCTGCGCCCATTGGGCAATAAGTTGGGTTGTGGTAGTTTTACCGTTTGTTCCGGTCACACCAACGAGTTTCATTTTTGCGCTAGGTTGGTGGTAAAACTCACCTGCCAGTGCGGATAAACGGTTATTTAGGTCATTCAAGTAAATAACAGGGATGCCGTGGGTAAAACGAATTTCACCTTCAGAAGCCTCCCCTTGTGCTTCTGCAATTACCGCAGAAACACCTTGAGCAATCGCTTGAGGGATATAGTGTCGCCCATCCGACTGATGGCCTTTTATGGCAATAAACAGATCGCCCGCGGCAGCCTTTCGACTATCTAGCGTCATCTCACGCAGTGAGATTGGAGTTGTGCTCACACCAAAGGGTGAGAGAAGATCACAAAGATTACGATCTGCCACTTTTAACCTCTTTTTGACTATTCACGATTTCGTTTTGTTCATTAGGTTGTAATGCATCTGGCTCAATGTTCATCAGGCGTAAAACTCCCCCCATAATTGAACCAAATACTGGGGCAGAAACTGCCCCTCCATAGTACTTACCTGCGCTTGGCTCATTGATAAGCACCACCAGCGCATAGCGTGGATTACTTGCAGGTGCGACCCCTGCCGCATAAGCGAGATATTTTTCTACGTAACGCCCTTCAGGACCGACCTTCTTCGCGGTTCCCGTTTTAATTGCTATGCGATAGCCTTTAATCGCAGCTCGAGCTCCCCCGCCACCGGGTAGAGCAACGCTCTCCATCATGTGCACGACAGTACGCATAATTGGCTCAGGAAAAACACGCGTCCCTGGCACTGGAGGGTCAACTTTAGTGATAGATAGCGGCCGGTAAATACCGAAGCTCCCTATCGTTGCATAGGCTCGCGCTAACTGTAACGGTGTTACCATTTGCCCGTAGCCAAAAGAAAAGGTGGCCCTTTCTAGATCAGACCACCGTGTTTTTTTACTTGGAAATATGCCACTACTTTCCCCGACTAACCCCAGATTAGTCGGCTTGCCAAACCCAAAGCGGCTATACACATCCACCAGCTCTGTGGCAGGCATCGCTAACGCCAGTTTAGAAACACCCACGTTACTCGACTTCTGTAAAATCCCAGTAATTGTTAACTCTGCATACCGTGCTACGTCTTTAATTTCATGACCACTGATACGGTATGGATAGGTGTTAATCACTGAGTTTTCTTTAATAATTTTGTTATGGAGCGCGCTCATCACCACCATCGGTTTTACCGTCGAACCGGGTTCGAAAATATCCGTAATGGCGCGGTTACGCATCGCATCCATAGATGTGCCTGCTAAGTTGTTTGGGTTATAGGATGGACTGTTTGCCATCGCCAAGATTTCCCCTGTATGCACATCAACTAAAATAGCGACACCGGATTCCGCTTTATTTTCCTGCACACCCCGTGTAAGTTCCCGATAAACGATTGATTGAATACGCTCATCAATACTTATGTAAGATTATGTGCCGCTTGGCTATCTACTGACGAAATGGTTTCAATAACGCGCCCATTACGATCTTTACGTACCGTACGCTCACCAGGAGCGCCTTTTAACCAACGGTCGAAACTTTTTTCAACCCCTTCAATTCCTTCGCCATCGATATTGGTTACACCCAGTAAGTGTGCTGTAACTGGGCCCGATGGATAATAACGGCGAGACTCTTTGCGCAAGTAGATACCGGGTATTTTTAATTTTTTAACGTACTCACCAATCGATGGGTTTACTTGGCGCGCTAAATACACAAAACGGCCACGAGGATTGGCCGATATTTTGCTAGTAATTTGTTCTAATGGAATTTCCAGAGCATCTGCTAGAGCCTTCCAGTGTTCATCATTACTGATGCCGCCTTTTTCAAATACTTCTTTAGGATCTGCCCAAATCGCATTAACTGGCACACTGACTGCAAGCTGCCGACCTTCTCGGTCACTGATCATGCCCCTCGACGTTGCAACTTCTTGCACTCGCAACGAACGCATGTCCCCTTCTTTAACCAATTTTTCTGGTGCAATGATTTGCAAGTAAGCGACTCGCGTCAATAACCCCGCCAATGCTAAGACAATGCATCCGCACAGCAAAATGAAGCGCCAGCGGACAAAGCTGGTACTTTCTTCTTGTTTCTTATTTTTCGCTGTCTTTGGTGCTTTCATTCGGAACCTTTTTATTGCTTAGAAACAATAATTTTTTCTTGTGATGGCTCAACTTGAACCATCTGTAATTTATCAACCGACATACGCTCTATACGACTATGGCTGGCTAATGCGTTTTCCTCGAGGATCAAATTGCGCCATTCGATATCCAACGAGTCTTTTTCTTCATAAAGCTTATCTTTTGCGGCAGTTAATAAGCGTGTTTCATGTGCGGTGGTCACCACAAATACAGCGCTAATGATAATTGCCGCTAATAAAATCAAAGGAACAATGCCGTAGCGAAATAAGTCGCGCCCGATAACGCGGGCTAGGCTGTGCCTTTCAGGAACCATTATTGAGCCGCCTTTTCTGCAAAACGTAACACCGAACTGCGTGCGCGTGGGTTTTCATCGACTTCGCTTTCCGATGGTTTCATTTTCCCAAGATCACGCAATTGTGCAGCACCTAAGGCTCTAATTTGCGTTTCCGTTAGAGGGATCCCAGCGGGTACACTCGGCCCTTTACTGTTTTTACGGATAAATTGTTTAACTAATCTGTCTTCCAAAGAGTGGAAGCTAATCACTGATAAGCGCCCTTGCGGTGCTAGCACATTCATTGCACCCACCAACGCTTGTTCAATTTCTTCCAGCTCACTATTGATATAGATACGGATAGCTTGGAAGCTTCGTGTTGCTGGATGCTTATGCCTATCTTTCATCGGGCTGACCTTTGCAATTAATTCAGCCAGATGTCGTGTGCGCGTTAACGGCTCTTCTTCTGGATTATGATTGCGCTCAACAATAGCTCTTGCGATACGCTTAGCAAAACGCTCTTCGCCAAACGTTTTTAATACCCAAGCGATATCATCCGCGTCTGCATTCATCAGCCATTGTTGTGCCGACTGCCCTCTTGTTGGGTCCATTCTCATGTCCAATGGCCCATCACGCATAAATGAGAAACCACGTTCTGGGTCATCAAGTTGTGGTGAAGAGACACCTAAATCCAGTAATACACCATCAATTTTGCCAACTAAGCCTTCTTCTTCCACATATTCAGCTATCGCTGAAAATGGGCCATGCTTGATCATAAAGCGTGGGTCTTCGATGGTTTGCGCGGCTTTTATCGCTTCTGGGTCGCGGTCTATGGCGATTAAACGGCCATTTTCGCCAAGCTGACTTAAAATCAAACGAGAATGGCCACCACGACCAAATGTGCCATCGATGTAGATCCCATTAGGTTGAATATTCAAGCCATTTACGGCTTCATCCAATAATACGGTTACGTGCTTAAATTGCTGTTGCGTCATTGTTATAGTGACAAATCCTGTAAGCGGGCTGAAAGTGGTTCATTGGTAAGGCGCTCAGCGGCAATATCATCTTCCACTTGCTGATACCAAGTCTGTTCATCCCAAAGTTCAAATTTATTAATTTGGCCAACCAACATGACCTCTTTGGTTAGCCCTGCGTGTTGACGCAATGTACTGGCTAACAAAAGACGCCCTGCATTATCCATCTGACATTCACTGGCATGGCCAAGTAAAAGCCTTTGTACACGTCGTTCTGCTGGGTTCATGGTCGATAAACGGGAAAGCTTCTCTTCAATGATTTCCCATTCAGGCAAGGTATAAAGCAACAGGCATGGCTGGTGAAGGTCAATGGTACAGACCATTTGCCCTTTCGATTCCTCGCTCAGCATACCTCGATAACGAGTAGGCACGGTTAGACGCCCTTTGCTGTCGAGATTAACCAGTGTCGCCCCACGAAACATACCCGATTAAACCCCTTTTATTTCCAACTCACCCACTTTACCCCACAATTCACCACATATAAAGTTTACGAATGGTATGAAAACGTTGTCAAGCCAGTCACACCCAGCTTTAGCTTTATTTACAGAACAATTCAGAAAAAATAAGGACGGGTAAAATCTTACTTGGAAATAAAATGAGAGGTAATAAGTTGATATAATTAACTTATTTTATTGATTGCGGTATAAATTAGCTGAATCATGATAAGTTGCTGCAAAATCATACAAATCATGGTAAATCCAATCTGTGTCTCATTTTTAATCTATGTATCTTGTACCTATTCTTTACTTTTAATGAGCCCCCGAATAGTCATCAATATTTAATTAGGGTAAAAACCACCTTATAAAAAAATAAAATCATTATATTTCATACTGATAAATAACTGTTTTAATAAACAGTATTAAATATAAAATATTCATCGCACAAATTGTTTACACCGCTCAAATAAATTTGAGTTAATTTAATTATCTAATTTAGCTTCCATTCTAAAAGCGGCAAAAAATATTTTAAGATAATTCCTAAAGTTAAATATTTACCAATTTTTAGCATATAAAAAAAAGACCCCTACAAAGTAGGGGCCGCTATTTTACTCATTATTGTGATCAACATCACTCACTATCGAATAATTCTTAACTGATCGACTAAAGTTAAGTCTATTTATTACTGCTTACGACCTAAACTTCCCCGACGGCATAAATCACGACGAATACGAGTAATACCAGGATCAGGTTTTTGCTTTTCATCTAAGCTTGCTAATACCAGTTCTAAGATACGTTCTGCGATATCTCTGTGGCGCTGTGCGAGAGAAAGCACTGGGCAGCCCAGAAAATCGAGTAGCTCATTATCACCAAATGTGGCAATAACCATGTGCTCGGGCAAACGGCCACTACGTTTTAACGCCACATCAAGCACGCCTTGAAGTAAAGAAAATGACGTTGTGAATAACGCATCTGGCATTTCATTGCCACTATCAAGCCAATTTGCAAAGACTTCTGCGGCACTATCGCGTTCATAACTATTTGCATACAAATAGTTCACTTCACGAGGATCTTCATTCCACGCCTTACGAAAACCTTGTTCACGTAAATAACTTACCGATAATTCAGGCAATGCCCCTAAGTATAATACCGATTCAGCTTTGAATTTACGCAATTCAGCTGAAATCATGAAAGCATCTTCTTGGTCATCACCAACGACACTAATGAAGTGCTCTTTTTCTAGTGCCCTATCGAGTGCAATGATAGGCAAAGAACGGTTTGCCCAACGCTGATAAAACGGGTGTTCTGGCGGTAATGCGGTTGAAACAATAATGGCATCGACCTGTCGCTGCAGCAAATGCTCAACGCAGCGAATTTCGTTGTCAGGCTGATCTTCTGAACACGCGATTAGCAGTTGATAACCACGCTGACGAGCCTGTCTTTCAAGGTAATTTGCTATACGGGTATAGCTGGTATTTTCCAGATCAGGGATCACTAACCCTATGGAACGCGTGCGTCCTGCTCGCAACCCCGCAGCAACTGCATTTGGATGGTAATTGTGCTCTCTGACGACTGCCATCACTTTTTCTACAGTTTTATCGCTGACTCGATACTGCTTGGCCTTGCCGTTGATCACATAACTAGCCGTTGTGCGGGAAACACCCGCTAAACGGGCTATCTCATCCAGTTTCACGTTAACCTCTTTATAATATTGGAAACAGCCCTGACTAATTCAGGGCCTTAAACGCGAGTATTCTACCTTCTGAAGATAAATTTTTCATCGCATAATTTTATCACCACGCGAAACACCAACGATCCCTGAACGTACAACTTCAACAATTTCAGCAACGCCACGTACAGATTCAATGAAAGCATCGAGTTTATCGCTTGTTCCTGCGAGCTGAACGGTATAAAGCGTTGGAGTGACATCAACGATTTGCCCACGGAAAATATCAGCACAGCGTTTCACTTCATCACGACCATATCCTGAAGCTTGTAACTTCACTAACATGATTTCGCGCTCAATATGAGCTGAAGCGGTCAGCTCACTCACACGTAAAACATCAACAAGTTTGTGCAGCTGCTTTTCAATTTGCTCAAGTACTTTTGCATCGCCTTTCGTCTGGATAGTCATACGTGACAACGTAGGGTCATCCGTCGGTGCAACGGTTAAGCTTTCAATATTATAACCACGCTGAGAGAACAGACCTATGACGCGGGACAAAGCACCTGATTCATTTTCTAATAAAACGGATAAAATACGACGCATGATCAGGTCCTCTCTGTTTTGCTCAGCCACATTTCATCCATTGCTCCACCACGGATTTGCATTGGATAAACGTGCTCGGTTTCATCAATATTTATGTCAACAAATACCAATCGTTGGTTTTCATTCACTTCTACAAGGGCTTGTTTTAATTTAGCCTCCAGCTCATCAGGAGAAGCAATCGAAATCCCCACATGGCCATAGGCTTCAGCCAATTTGATGAAATTAGGTAATGACTGCATATAGGATTGAGAATGGCGACCTTGATAAATCATATCTTGCCATTGTTTCACCATCCCTAAGAAGCCATTATTTAGGTTCAGAACCAGTACTGGCAGGTCATATTGCAGAGCGGTTGAAAGCTCTTGGATATTCATCTGAATACTACCATCACCCGTGACACAGATAACGGTAGATTTTGGATGTGCTAACTTCACACCTAGTGCGGCAGGTAAACCAAAACCCATCGTGCCTAAACCACCTGAATTGATCCAATGACGCGGCTTATCAAAGGGATAATATAGTGCAGCAAACATCTGATGTTGGCCGACGTCAGATGTGACATAAGCTTCACCATTTGTTAAACGGTAAATCGTCTCAATCGCTTGTTGTGGCTTAACTTTAGCTGGGCTAGTTTCATAGCGTAAACATTGTTTAGCTCGCCACTGTTCAATATCTTTCCACCACTCTTTTAGTGCTTGAACATCTTGCTGAGACGACGCTTGGTCTAGCTGACCTAGCATTTGTTTTAATGTCAGTTTTGCATCACCGACAATAGGAATATCAGCATTAACCGTTTTTGAGATAGATGTTGGGTCCACATCAATTTGAATGACGGTGGCATTTGGACAATATTTTTCTAAGTTGTTAGTGGTACGGTCATCAAAACGTACCCCCACCGCAAAAATAACATCAGAATTATGCATAACCTTATTTGCTTCATAAGTACCATGCATACCTAACATGCCAACTGACTGTTTATGTGTTTCAGGGAATGCCCCTAACCCCATAAGCGTTGATACGACGGGTAATTGTAGTTTTTCAGCCAGTTCAATAATTTCAGCCGAACAATTGGCGTTTATTGCCCCACCACCGATGTAAAATACCGGTTTTTTCGCTGATACCAATTTGGATAACGCTTTTTTGATTTGCCCTTTGTGACCTTGTAATGTTGGATTATAAGAACGCAGGGAAACGCTATCTGGATAACGATAAGCAAACTTTAAGGCTGGGTTAACGGTGTCTTTTGGGAAATCGATGACAACTGGGCCAGGACGACCGCTGGCAGCGATATAAAATGCTTTTTTGATGGTTTCAGGAATTTCTTCCGCACTTTTAATTAAAAAGCTGTGTTTGACTATTGGCCGAGAAATCCCAACCATATCACATTCTTGGAAAGCATCATTGCCAATTAATGAGCTGGCAACTTGCCCTGATAACACCACCATTGGAACGGAATCCATATAGGCAGTAGCTATACCTGTAATGGCATTTGTTGCTCCAGGCCCTGATGTCACAAGAACAACACCAACATCCCCTGTTGAGCGTGCATATCCATCGGCCATATGTACTGCAGCCTGTTCGTGACGCACTAAAATATGCTCTACCCCACCCACGGTATGAAGCGCATCATAAATATCTAATACTGCACCGCCTGGATAACCAAACACGTGCTTTACTCCTTGGTCAATCAACGACTTGACGACCATTTCAGCTCCCGACAACATCTCCATGAGTTTGCCCCCAGACATTATTTGCAAGTTAAGAGGTATGAATGACCTCTTTATTTTTATCGTTTAAATAGGTTAATCAGTACCATTAACATATCGCTCTGGCTGAAACGAAGCAAACATCATTTCAGCATCGAACTCACGAAAATTTCACATTATCTTGAACATAGGTAATTGGCAGATGGATTGACTGTCTATAAAAAAAATGGAAGGTTGAATAACTAGTTTGAGTGAAAAAACAGTGAATTTTTTCCACTTGAATAAACATGGTAGGGACAATCATTGGAAAATAACCCAAGTTACATGTTAAACACATAACCTGGGCAACTACAACCACAAGACCTATTAGTCTTGATACATGGATTCAATCTCTAATTGGTAGCGCTCAGAAATAATTTTACGACGAAGCTTTAGCGTCGGTGTTAGCTCCCCTTTCTCCATAGAGAAATTCGTAGGCAATAAGGTAAACCGTTTAACCTGATGAAAATTTTCCACATTTTTTTGCAAATCTTTTAAACGAGACTCAAATAAAGCCACAATATTCGAGTCTTTTAATAACTCTAGGCGGTCACGGTACTTTAAGTTAATCGAGTTTGCATATTCTTCTAGGCTATCGTAGCAAGGCACAATTAAAGCAGAAACAAACTTACGTGCATCGGCAATAACGGCAATGTGCTCAATAAACTTATCTTGCCCTAAAACCCCTTCAATCATTTGTGGTGCAATATATTTTCCGTTAGACGTCTTCATTAAATCTTTGAGTCTATCGGTGATATAAAGATTACCATGTTCATCGATTTTCCCCGCATCTCCCGTTTTTAACAACCACCATCAGCGGTAAATGTATCTAAGGTTTCGTTTGGTCTATTATAATAGCCTTTCATGACCACAGGGCCTTTGACTTGGATTTCATCATCCTTGCCAATACGTACTGATACCGCAGTTAGCGGAGTACCAATAGAACCCAATGGGTATTGCCCCTCTTCCCAACAAGACACCGTTGCGCAAGTTTCTGACATACCATAACCATATTTGATGTTAACCCCGGCAGATAGGAAAAAGGCAATAACATCATCATCAAGACGAGCTCCTGCTGCTGGCATAAAGCGGATGCGCCCACCCAAACCGGCTCGGATTTTGCTTAACACGAGTTTATCTGCGAGTGGGAACATGGCTCGGTTAACCAACGAGGGCTGACGCCCTTTCGCCATGGCTTTAACCCGTTTTTTTCCTAAAGAAATAGCCCAGTTAAACAGCATTCTACGAGACCATGGTGCTTTCACAGCTTTGCTTTGTACCGCGCTATAGACCTTTTCATAAAAGCGAGGCACCGCACACATGACGGTTGGTTTAACATCAGCAAGCGCTTCTCGCACACAGTTGGTATCTGTTAAATAAACATTTAGAGCGCCAACATGCATGACATAGAAGCTCCATGCACGCTCAAACACATGAGAAAGAGGTAAGAAACTTAACGAAATATCATCCGAAGTGAGTTTTAATCGTTGGTCATGGAGATATAGCTGTGCTGCCATGTTGTAGTAATCTAACATGACACCTTTCGGTTCCCCTGTCGTTCCTGATGTATAGATTATTGTAAATAAATCACTGAGGTTATGAGCTGCAATACGTTGGTCTAATTCAGATTGATACTCAGGCTGAGCTTGGGACATAAATGTTGATAAATGCAGGGATTCAACAGCCCCTTCAATAAGCTCAACACTATCATTCATCACTACTATCATTTTCAGCTGTGGACAAAGTGCGGGTAACTGGCAGGCAACTTGATATTGCGCTTCGTCCCCAACAAATAGCACTTTAATATTCGCATCGTTGATAATATACGCAGACTGTTCAAGGCTACTCGTGGCGTATAGCGGTACAGTAACCGCTCTAATTTGTAATACTGCAAAGTCAACAAGTGACCAGTTCATGCTGTTATGCGCAAAAAGACCAACATTTTCCTGTGTTGTAACTTGTAGCGCTAAGAGCTGGCGAGAAATTGCCGATGTACGAACACCGATCTCACTCCATGTTAACGAGCTTTGTTGCCCTTTATCCCATTGACTGAAAGCTATCCGGTTCGCTGATTCATGAGCATCAATTCTGCTACGTAAGCGATTAACCAAGTGGTATGGATATAGATTTTCAGTAATCAAAGTGAATTCCCTATAGGTCATTATCGATATAAGTTGCTCGGTATGTTCACAAGCACTTAACCATTTTAATTATTTCAGCTTACAAGTGTTAGCTGAATATTCGCAGTGTATCGACTAAAGGGAACTCTGGAAAGTCTTTATATGTAAATTTTCTGCAAATGTTATCTCCATTACAAAACCTATCCGAGTAACTCACCCAAATGAGTTAAGTACCTCGTTATAAAAATTGTTCTGTCATATACAGAGTCTAGGAGCTGTAAACCGGAGATAGCCACGATGACTAATGAGCCAACAACCCCTAGTAACAAGACAAGTTAGGCTGCGACTGCCTGTTCAGATAGCTCAGTGATCATTTGATTAAATTGAGACTTCATCCATTGATGGCCTTTATCCCTTGCCGTTGATTCATGCCATGTTAAATAGCAAGGGCGGGTGTTATTTTCCCAAGGCAATGCCAATGAACGTAATTTAAGTTGACCTGAGTAATGTTCAACTAACCATTTAGGTGCAATGGCCACGAGATCAGTCTGTGCAACTATGTTTAATACGCT
This sequence comes from Morpho helenor, assembly GCA_029227775.1. Lineage (NCBI taxonomy): Eukaryota > Metazoa > Arthropoda > Insecta > Lepidoptera > Nymphalidae > Morpho > Morpho helenor. The sequence continues at coordinate 156,348 of JARGCU010000029.1, read as the reverse complement.
ATTTAAATCCGTTCCTTGATAACTAACGGCATGAGATAAATCAGTATTATAATAATAAGGCTTACTAAACGAGCCAATATTATCCATTGTTACTATTGCATGGCGTTCATTATTCATTTCAACATCAGAAATAGCGCCTGAAATACGTGGATGATGATTCTCTGCAACTAACACCAGCTCATCATTAAATAAAACCTGATGTTGATATTCATTTTTTTCGAATTGATTATAACCAAGGAAAAAGTCTATTTCTTGATATTTTAATTGATGAGCAATATTATTATCCATAAAAGAGTGAATGGAAATATTAATATTAGGCGACACTAATTTAAATTTCGCGACAATAATTGCGGCTAAACGAATATCTAATGGAGAACAAATAGATAAATTAAACACTCTTTCACTGTGCTGAGGATCAAACCCAGCACCAGGTAATTCATTATGAACCAATTGCAACGCTTGCCTAACTGGCCCAAATAATTGTTTTGCGCGAGAGGTTGGCTGAATACCACGACCATAACGAACAAACAACTCATCATTAAACATTGATTTTAAACGAGAGACCGCATTACTGACTGCAGGTTGTGACATGCCTAATACTTGCGCTGCTTTAGTGACATTCTGCATCTGCATGACAACATCAAAAACCGTTAATAAATTTAAATCAACATTGCGTAAATGAATATCACTACTGTCTTTCTTGCCTGTTGAAATCGTATCAAAATCAGTCATTTTTTACTCCACTAAATATATTTATCATTTTTCATTAACGAAAAGACTCATTCATCTCAAAAACCCCGACGAATATATAAATTCATTAAATATTATTCTTAAAACAACTTATAGATAATAAGCTATTTCGCTTTCCCTGCATTTATTAAAACGACGTTATATTACTTTATCCATTAATTAGATTTACAGTATAGGTAACATTATAAAACGCAAATATTCATCACGATAATGAATGCTGTGCAATCATTAAGCACACCATCGGCCTCAGTAAAAATAATAAAGCAATTTGTGCAAGAAATCATAATAAATCGCATGTGGATTCAATAAATATTCTCATTATCAGATTATTTTTTAATTATTCATTTATTAGATAATTAACTTAATTCAAAGCATTGATCAATATGATTCATGTTCCACTTACCGTCTGTAGCATCCATGTATAAAAACAAAAAAAATAGATAAGAAACAATAAATTACATAAATACAAAGCATCGATTATTTCACCAAAAGAATTTTACCCTTAGTTTAATCACCAAATATAGATAAAAACATCACTAAAAATAGCAAAAATAGTCATTATCCCTAAATAAAAATAGCAATTCATGATTGGTAAAAATATATGAAAAATCTATGATTGACATTAAGTTGGAGATCACGTATCAATAAATACAGTTTAATTAAGTTACCTAGAGAGACAGTTTAAAATGACATTTTCTATCCGCCTACTAAGCCTACTACTACTCGCATTAAATTTGCGCGGTATGCTTATGGATGGAAAATAGAAAGACACTGTCCACAAACATTAAAAACCCGCGCAACCCGCGGGTTTTTTTATGCCTGCGGCTTTGGAAGAACATAACATTCGGTTTAATAGAATAAAAATTCGATACGAGGAACACAATATGAGCGACCAAGTCATTATTTTCGATACCACATTACGTGATGGTGAGCAGGCATTACAGGCGAGTTTATCCGTAAAAGAAAAATTACAAATCGCATTCGCATTAGAGCGTTTAGGCGTTGATATTATTGAAGCTGGTTTTCCTGTGTCATCACCAGGCGATTTCGAATCAGTTCAAACTATTGCTCGTGAAATCAAAAATAGCCGTATTTGTGCCTTGGCTCGCTGTGTTGAGAATGATATTGACGTTGCCGCTGAGTCATTGAAAGTCGCTGAAGCATTCCGTATTCATATTTTCTTAGCCACTTCTAATTTACATATGGAGAAGAAATTAAATAAGTCATTTGATGGCGTGATGGATATGGCAATCAACTCCATCAAACGTGCAAGACGCTACACCGATGATGTTGAGTTTTCTTGTGAAGATGCGGGGCGCACAGACCCTGATAATTTATGCCGTATTGTTGAAACAGCCATTAATGCAGGGGCAACGACCATTAATATCCCTGATACCGTAGGTTATACAACACCTTATCAGTTTGGCGGTATTATCACTGATTTGTATAATCGTGTTCCAAATATTGATAAAGCCATTATTTCAGTTCACTGCCACGATGACTTAGGAATGTCTGTCGCAAACTCTATCAGCGCAGTTCAAGCTGGCGCTCGCCAAGTCGAAGGAACCATTAATGGATTAGGCGAACGTGCTGGGAATACCGCATTAGAAGAAGTGATTATGGCTATTAAATTGCGCGAACAAATGTTAAACGTGCACACCAATATTAATCACCAAGAAATTTACCGTACTAGCCAATTAGTTAGCCAATTATGCAACACCCCTATTCCAGCCAATAAAGCTGTTGTTGGTAGCAACGCATTCTCTCACTCATCAGGCATCCACCAAGATGGCGTGTTAAAGAACCGTGAAACCTACGAAATTATGACCCCAGAGTCGATCGGCTTAAAAGCAGAGAAATTGAATTTAACATCACGCTCAGGGCGCGCAGCGGTCAAACACCGCATGGAAGAAATGGGTTACCATGAAGGCAAAGATTTTAAATTGGATGAATTATATACCGCATTTTTGAATTTAGCGGATAAAAAAGGCCAAGTATTTGACTATGATTTAGAAGCATTAGCTTTCTTTACTAAGCAGCAAGATGAAACTGACCACTTTGTGATGGACTATTTCAGTACTCAGTCAGGCTCTAGTATTGTTGCCACCGCAACAGTAAAAATGCAATGTGGTGATGAGGTAAAATCGGAAGCTGCTACAGGCAATGGGCCAGTTGATGCAATTTATCAAGCCTTTAGTAATATCACCAATTACCCAATGAAATTAGTTTCTTACCAATTATCAGCAAAAGGCCACGGTGAAAACGCCTTGGGGCAAGTCGATATTGTGGTGGAGTGCCATAATCGTAAGTTCCATGGGATGGGGTTAGCAACAGATATCGTTGAATCCTCAGCCAAAGCGATGGTTCACGTATTAAATAGTATTTGGCGTTCAGAACAAGTTGAAATAGAAAAACAAAAAATAAATCAAGAATCACAATCAAACACAAAGGAAGCTGTTTAACAATGTCTAACTATAAAATTGCCGTATTACCGGGAGATGGCATCGGTCCAGAAGTCATGGCGCAAGCTTATAAAGTGTTAAATGCTGTGAGTAAACGCTTTGCAATTACTATCACCACAACTGAATATGATGTTGGTGGTGCGGCAATCGACAAACACGGCGAGCCATTGCCACAAGCAACTGTGAAAGGTTGTGAAGAAGCTGATGCCGTATTGTTTGGCTCCGTTGGCGGCCCAAAATGGGAGCACTTGCCACCTGATAGCCAACCTGAGCGTGGAGCATTATTACCTTTACGTAAACATTTTAAATTATTCAGCAATTTACGCCCAGCTCGTTTATATCAGGCATTAGAAGCATTTTGCCCATTGCGTGCTGATATTGCAGCGCAGGGCTTCGATATTCTGTGTGTTCGCGAATTAACGGGTGGCATTTACTTTGGCCAGCCAAAAGGCCGTAAAGGCGAAGGCCAAGAAGAATACGCGTTTGATACTGAAGTGTATCACCGCTATGAAATTGAACGTATTGCTCGTATTGCTTTCGAGTCCGCACGCAAACGTAATAATAAAGTTACTTCTATTGATAAAGCCAATGTATTGCAAAGCTCAGTATTATGGCGTGAAGTTGTGAACCAAATCGCCAAAGAGTATCCCGACGTTGAAGTTAGCCATATGTACATTGATAACGCAACGATGCAAATGATCAAAGCACCTTCTCAGTTTGATGTGGTTTTATGCTCTAACTTATTCGGTGACATTATTTCCGATGAGTGCGCCATGATCACCGGCTCAATGGGTATGCTGCCATCTGCGAGCTTAAATGCGGATGGTTTTGGTTTATACGAACCAGCAGGTGGCTCTGCGCCAGATATCGCGGGTAAAAATATTGCCAATCCAATCGCACAAATTTTATCGGCATCAATGCTGTTTAGATTTAGCTTGAACCAAGCTGATGCAGCAGATGCTATTGAGCGAGCAGTGAATAAAGCCTTAGAAGAAGGCTATAGAACATCAGATTTAGCCGGCACAGGCAAATCGATTAGTACCAGTGAAATGGGCGATATTGTTGCTCGTTATATTGCACAAGGGGTGTAACATGGCCAAAACTTTATATCAAAAATTGTATGACGCCCACGTAGTTCGTGAAGTCGAAAATGAAATTCCGTTGATTTATATCGACCGTCATCTGGTACATGAAGTGACCTCTCCACAAGCTTTTGATGGGTTGAGAACCAAAAACCGTCCTTTGCATCAGCCTAGCAAAACCTTTGCGACAATGGATCATAATGTGTCCACGCAAACCAAAGACATCAACGCTTGTGGCGATATGGCGCGTATTCAGATGCAAGAGTTAATGAAAAACTGTAAAGAGTTTGGCGTAACTTTGTATGATTTGAATCACCCATACCAAGGTATTGTGCATGTTATGGGGCCTGAGCAAGGCATCACTTTACCGGGGATGACCATTGTTTGTGGGGACTCCCATACAGCCACACACGGTGCTTTTGGTTCCTTAGCTTTTGGGATTGGTACCTCAGAAGTCGAGCACGTTATGGCGAGCCAAACTTTGAAACAAGCTCGTGCAAAAACCATGAAGATTGAAGTGGTCGGGAAAGCCCCTGCGGGTATTACAGCGAAAGACATCGTATTAGCGATTATCGGAACGACTGGTAGTGCGGGCGGTACAGGGTATATCGTTGAATTTTGCGGTGAAGCTATCGAAAACTTAAGTATGGAAGGCCGCATGACCGTCTGTAATATGGCTATCGAGTTAGGCGCAAAAGCGGGGATTATCGCACCTGATGAAACCACTTTCGCGTATATGAAAGGACGCCAGTTCGCACCCAAAGGCCAGCAATGGGATGATGCCGTCGCTTACTGGAAAACCTTGAAAACTGATGACGATGCTAAGTTCGATAAAATAGTGACTATTCAGGCTAGTAGCATTGCACCGCAAGTGACGTGGGGAACCAACCCAGGACAAGTTATTGCGATTAATCAGCCAATCCCTGCCCCTGAATCATTTGCTGACCCAGTTGAGCGTGCTTCAGCAGAAAAAGCGTTAGCATATATGGGGTTACAGTCTGGCATTAAGTTGTCAGATGTGAAAATCGATAAAGTCTTTATTGGTTCATGCACCAATTCACGTATTGAAGATTTACGCGCAGCCGCAGCCATTGCCAAAGGCAAAAAAGTGGCATCTGGCGTCCAAGCTATCGTGGTTCCCGGTTCAGGCCCTGTTAAAGCCCAAGCAGAACAAGAAGGTTTAGATAAAATCTTTATTGATGCTGGCTTCGAATGGCGTTTACCCGGCTGCTCCATGTGTTTAGCGATGAACAATGACCGCTTAAACCCAGGTGAACGCTGTGCATCGACCAGTAACCGTAACTTTGAAGGTCGCCAAGGTCGTGCAGGTCGTACACATTTAGTTAGCCCAGCAATGGCCGCAGCAGCTGCCATTAATGGCCATTTTGCTGACGTTCGCGATATTCAAATTTAAGGGGAGAACCATGGAAAAATTTATTACCCACGTGGGCATTGTAGCCCCTTTAGATGCCGCTAACGTTGATACCGATGCCATCATTCCTAAGCAATTTTTACAGAAAGTGACCCGTACTGGTTTTGGCCAGCACCTGTTTAATGACTGGCGCTTTTTGGATGAGAACGGGCAACAACCGAATCCTGATTTTGTCTTGAACAAGCCCGTTTTCAAAGGTGCCAGTATTTTGCTGGCTCGCGAGAACTTTGGTTGTGGCTCTTCCCGAGAACACGCCCCTTGGGCATTAACTGACTTTGGTATTCAAGTGGTTATCGCGCCGAGTTTTGCCGATATTTTTTATGGCAACTCATTCAATAACCAATTATTACCAATAAAATTAAGTGAACAACAGGTCGATCAGCTGTTTAACTATGTGAATAGTCATGAAGGTTGCCAGTTTACTGTGGATTTAGAGGCTCAAACGGTTACCGCAGGAGAGCAAACCTATCATTTTGAAATTGATAGTTTCCGTCGTCACTGCATGATGAATGGGTTGGACAGTATCGGCCTGACATTGCAACACGTCAGTCAAATCAAAGATTATGAGAGTAGGATCCCTGCTTTCATGAACTAATCTCTTGACTACGCCTGCTTCGGTGGGCGTAGTTCCGCTTTTAACTCTTATATCCCAATTAAATCGCCTATTTTTCGCCAAAAAATGCGGAATGACCCATCTTTGAAAATTTACAGTCCAAAACGACTTCCCCATTAATTTCTTCCTGTATAATTAACTTAAATATTTTTTGACGACGCGAATATCACCACAAATTAGATACTTTTTGCTTAACAATTTTTTCTAAATAGTTTGTGGTGTGGCAAGGTGGCAAACGAGGATATCCCTAGGAGCATACACCAGTATGTGACTAGGGTAGCGGAGTGAAGCTAATACAGCCACAGCGCAAAATATGACGAAAAAAAAAGCCGGTAAAAACCGGCTCGGTGATAATACACCATTACTCTAAATGGGGGAGTCGGTCCGCAATATACAGACCAAACGAGCTACTTACTGCTATCTATTATCGTTAGATTTTAAAATATTAAAATTGATGCATTTTTTGCTGGAGTTCCTCTTTTATGTCAAATTCGCGCTTACAAACCCAATTCGTTCGTCTCTGGCAACATTTTCAGGGGCAAAACAGTGAAACCACATTGCAAGACATTGCGGATACACTGTTTTGCTCTAGGCGCCATGTCCGTACACTCCTTAATAATATGCAGTCTCATGGTTGGTTGAATTGGCAAGCAGAATCAGGTCGGGGAAAACGCTCTGCCTTGATTTTTCACGTTAATGGCTTAGAACTGCAACAAGCACAAGCTGAGCAATTATTAAAAGAAGAAAGTATTGAAAAATTGGTCGCGCTTGTCGGTGATAAAGAAACTATTCGCCAAATGGTGCTATCTGAATTAGAACGAAGTTATCGACAAGGTAAAAGTTTATTACGCATCATTTATTATCGTGATTTCCCTACGCTTCTTCCCGGCGCACCTATGCGCCGCTCTGAAATCCATTTAATGAGCCAAATTTTTAATGGGCTCACGCATATAAATGAGGAAAAAGGGGAAGTGGAAGATGGCCTGGCCCATCACTGGCAATCAACCTGTGATACACAGTGGCGTTTTTATTTACGCCCTGCGATTTACTTCCATCATGGCCGAGAAATGGTTGTAGAAGATATTATTTACTCTCTCATGCGTTTAAAAAACTGCTGGCCGCTGTTTTCTCATATTCAGTCTGTTTCATCCCCCCAACCTTACGTCATTGATATAACACTGAGTAAACCTGACAAACAGTTACCTTGGCTGCTAGGTAGTCATCACGCTGCTATTTTGCCGAAAGAATGGGAAAGCTTAGACAATTTTAGCCGTTGCCCTATTGGTACAGGGCCATATCTAGTCGATAAAAATTTACCACAAAAGCTAACTATTAGTGCTTTTGAGCGCTATTTTGGTTATCGAGCTTTGCTTGATGAAGTCACCATTTGGGTGGTACCTGAGTTATCAGAACAAATGGTATGTACCACATTGAAAATGGATGGGGATAAACATCATAGCGATTCATTAGAAAGCCGCATGGAAGAAGGTTGCTATTTTCTATTAATGGATCAGCGCTCAGAAATCGCTCAGCGTGAAGATGTACGTAAGTGGCTGTGTAGCTTTTTAACGCCTGTAAACCTTCTGGCTCATTGCGAACCCTTTTACCAACGCCATTGGGCTCCTGCCTATGGTTTATTGCTCCACTGGCATCATAGCAAAATGCTCACTTTATTTCCTAAACCTGAAGATTTAACTGAGCTAACAGTGACTTTTTATCGCAATCATCATGAGTTTTATGCGATCAGCCAAATTATGAAACGTGTATTACAGACACAAGGCGTCGAGCTAAAAATTAATCTTATTGATTATGATGATTGGTTTAATGGTCAGGCGCAAAGCGATATTTGGTTGGCTACAGCCAATTTTTTCAAACCGCTTGAATTTTCAATTTTTGCCACTTTATATGAGATGCCATTACTCCGCCAATGCCTTGGAAGTACTTTAGAAAATGAACTTAATCTTTGGCGTAACAATCAGTTAGACATTGAGTCATGGTGTGAGAGCCTAATTGATTCGCAAATGTTCCACCCTGTATTCCATCACTGGCTGGAATTGCAGGGACAAAAAACCATGCGAGGAGTACGCATGAATACCTTTGGTTGGTTTGATTTTAAATCAGCATGGTTTAAACCTGCTGAGGATAACCTCACCGATCTTTAATAGTTATAAACAGCCAAATTGAATAATAAGGATGTTATTCACTTTTTCTGTGGATATCTATGTGAACAACCCTATGGTAATCAGGGTATATCCCCAAACCACTTTTTTATCAAAAAAAAACACAAACTAATAAACATTGATAAATCAAACAAGTAAAAGCCAAAAGCCACTTTTATCCACTGGTTACTTTTTTAACTAAATTGTTTAAGACTTTAACTGAGCAAAGATCAAACAATGATGTATTTATCCACAACATATGCGCTTAACTTACTCGTTTACTGTGATGCCCGTCAAAAAAACCGTTTAGTCAAGGCTGTGAATACACACAGTAATCGCTATTTTTCACAGTTATCCAGAAATCCTGTGGATAACCTAGTGCATGATCCTGTGATTATCTTGGGATGAACTTGAATAACCTCCAAAACAATTTATGAAACGAGTGAATAAATAGTATTATTCACATATATATCATGGAGTTAAAAATAGCAGAGGAAAAGTGTTATACTGATTACATTGTGTGAATTATTTCTGTCTGTTTTTTATACATTAATTTTCAAACTATTATGCCATTTATACCACCAGCACCACCTGACAACGAAGCCACCTTAATGAGTAGAGCTCAAGCGCTCGCAGGTTATACTCTAGGTGAACTCGCTCAAATTGCAGATATTCCTATCCCTCCTGATCTCAAACGAGATAAAGGCTGGGTCGGTATGCTATTAGAGTATTATTTAGGTGCGAGTGCAGGTAGTAAAGCGGAGCAGGATTTCGCCCATATCGGTATTGAGTTAAAAACTATTCCCATTGATCGCCATGGCGTCCCGTTAGAAACAACCTTTGTTTCTGTTGCACCATTAACTGGTAATAGTGGTTTGACGTGGGAAAATAGCCATGTCCGCCGAAAACTGTCCCGTATTTTGTGGTTTCCTATCGAAGGAGAAAGACAAATTCCTCTCGCCCAACGTCGAGTCGCTAATCCCTTAATTTGGAGCCCTTCTGTGTTTGAAGAGCAATTGCTGCGACAAGACTGGGAAGAGTTAATGGACCTGATAGTGTTAGGTAAAGTAGAAACCATCACAGCCCGCCATGGCCAGGTTTTACAAATTCGGCCAAAAGCAGCAAACAATAAAGCACTGACTGAAGCTATTGGTGAGTTTGGTCAACCGATAATGACATTACCACGCGGTTTTTATCTTAAAAAAGATTTTACCGCCCCTTTGTTGGCTCGGCACTTTAACCTCGCTTAGCCACAAAACCGTCGCCTGAACCAAAGCAGACGATAGATTATTATCACTGTTTAATCTTTTGATTGATAAGGTACGTAGATGTTTGAGTGGATATTAGACCCGAATGCTTGGATGGCATTGGCGACACTGACCATATTGGAAATTGTATTAGGTATCGACAATATTATTTTTTTGAGTATTGTTGTCAGTAAACTCCCCGCTCATCAACAAAATAGCGCAAGACGTACAGGGCTAATCGCTGCGATGATGATGCGCCTGACGTTATTAGCCTCTATAGCTTGGTTAGCCCAACTGACCACTCCCCTATTTACCTTGTTTGATCACTCAGTATCCGCTCGTGATTTAATCCTTTGTGCCGGTGGCATTTTCTTGATTTGGAAAGCGAGCCAAGAGATTTTTGATACTATTGAAGGTGAAGATGACGATGGTTTAGCACATCGGCACATTAGCTCGTTTTGGGGTGCTATCGCTCAAATAGCGCTTTTAGATATTATTTTTAGCTTAGATTCGGTGATCACGGCTGTTGGTTTATCTGACCATCTATTTATTATGATGGCAGCCGTTATCATCGCCGTATTGATTATGATGATAGCGGCTAAACCAATTGGGGATTTTGTCGAGCGCTACCCATCTGTGAAAATTTTAGCCTTATCATTTTTGATTTTAGTCGGCTTTACTTTGTTACTTGAAAGCGTCCAAGTTCATGTATCAAAAGGCTATATTTATTTTGCTATGTTTTTCTCTATGTCTGTTCAGGTGCTCAACATCTTACGCAGCAAAAAATGGAAAACGAAACATAAAGCAGGCTAGTCCCCTGCTTCAATTGCTTGTTTCGCGGCTAAGATAGCCCCTTCAACCGCCTTTTTGGCCTGAGGGCTGTTTTTCCAACAACTTGAACCAGTTAGTGCGGCCCCTGAAATTAAAATTTCATCATAGGAAGCGTCACTCAATTGTGCCAATGACGTAAAGCCCATCTGTTCCAAGCGGCTGATCACCGTAGGCCCTACACCTTTAACCGCCAATAGAATTTGTTTTTCTGACTCAGAAAACACCATATTATCTCCGATATACTAATTAGCAGGTAATTATTGAGCTAATATTTTGCAATTTACCTCGTTAATACTTTAAAATTACATGCATAACAATGCCAGTTTAAATAATGATTAACTGACCTATCTTACCACCCAGTCTGTACTCGCTCTGTTTTAGGAACTCACCATGTACAATGCACCACTGTTAAACCCACATCAGCATACCATGATGTTAGCTGATGGCCGTCAATTTTGCTGGTTTGAGTCAGGGCCTAAAACGGGTTTCCCAGTTGTTTTTTGTACTGGTGCAGGTATGAGTGGCAATTTAGGTTTTGGGTTAGATTTACTGGAAAAGTTTAATATTCGATTGATTGTACCAGAACGTGCTGGGCTCGGTGATTCAACCTTTGATGCACAAAAATCCCTAAAAAGCAGTGCTATGGATATCCAAGCACTATTAGAGCACCAAGCTATACAACAATTTTCCTTAGTTGGCTTTTCTCAGGGTGCCGCTTTTGCGATAGCAGCTGCACAATACTGCCGCCCAACTTTGCTCTCTATTGTGTCTGGGCAAGACCAATTTGAATATCCTGCAACTCGGGCAATTCTGACAGCCGATGTCGTAAATATGCAAGAACAGGCGTTAAATACCCCTGATCATTTATCTGATTGGTTATTAAAAAATGTCACTGGAGAGTGGTTGCTCGCATTTATCCTCAATTGCAGTGCAGAAATAGACCAACAACTCTACAATGAAGAGCATTTCCTTGAGGCATACAGCCAGTGTATACGACGTGCTTTTGCTCAAGGTAACCAAGGTTACGTTCAAGACTTATTGATTGCGTTGCAAAAATGGGGCTTTACCCCTGAAGATATCCATGTGCCTGTCTCTTTATGGTATGGAGAGCTTGACATGAGTACAGTTCATTCCCCAGATTTTGGCAAAACATTAGCCACCCGTTTTCCCAATTGCCAACATCATTTATTGAGCAATGAAGGCGGCTCTCTACTTTGGACACAAGCAGAGGCCATTTTAGCGGATATTCAACAGCGCATTGCCTAATCAATAGGGCCGCTGTGATATCATTCATAGCGGCTGCAATAATGACTTCTCCTTATTGCAATCGCATTCATGTCTCAATTTCCTTCCACAAACTTTAAACCACTTTGTTTGCTATCGTACAAAAAATATTACTTTCGCTGTTACCTATTTATTATTTATTAAAAGATCTTAAAAGATCTTGATACATTCCCATAAAAAATACAGCTAATATTGAGGCCATTGAAAATCGCCCATAAGGATAGAGCATGGAAACAATAAAGATCCATGGAAGGCCATTTATCATTAAAATTGATGATAAAAAAATAATAACTGGAAATGCTGCTGCAAGTCATTTCGCTGAAAAAATGACTGGCGTGAAACAGCACCCCATTGATTTTGTAAGTTGTTATGGCGCTAACGGTGGCGCTTTTTCAAATGCTCAGATGTTGTCAAATGCAACCAAATCTATTGTTAAAGGTTATTATGGCAAAGTAGATATAATAAAAGTGAATCAATTTGGCAATCACTATAAGACCTTTAGGCCTCAAGGAGCATTTAAAGCAAGAATATGTTCCATTGGGAACTCGATTTTAGGTACCCTGCATAAACCAGCATTTCACGTTTATCGCCATATAATACGATAAATTAAAAAACATTATTCGTGTGTGAGTAATTCGTCATGATGGGTCTGTATAGGATGTCGTGCAGCAAAGGTCTATATTAGGGGTCAACGGTCGATTTCAAACCGATAATAATAACCCCAAACCGCAACTAAGGTCTGGGGTTCAATAAACTGAAGTGATCAACTTTATAGGATCACTTCAAATAGTGCGTTTTTCAGTGAAGCTTTTTCTTTTACTATGGCTTTAAGCATCTTAAATATAAAACCACAATATCACTTTCGTGAACTAACGATAGACAATCCCACCGTCAGTCAAAATTGACTGACCCGTGATATAGTCTGAATCATCACTGGCTAAGAATGCCACTAAACCCGCAACATCATCAGGGGTTTGAGCACGACCAAGCGCAATGCCTTCGACATATTTCTTGTAAGTTTCGCCTTTTGGTGCACCCGTGATTTCAGCGAAACGCTCATCAATTTCTACCCACATATCTGTACCAACAATACCTGGGCAATACGCATTTACAGTGATCCCTGAGCTCGCGTATTCTTTAGCCGCAGCTTGGGTTAACGCGCGAACCGCAAATTTTGTTGCAGAGTACACTCCTAACATAGCAAAACCATCATGGCCTGCGATGGAGGACGCATTGATAATTTTCCCTTTATGTTTACGCTCTTGAAATTTCTCACTAGCGGCTTGGATCCCCCACATAGTGCCATCCACGTTGATCTTGAAGATTAAATCCATATCTTCTTGGCGTACATCAGCGATTGGCTTAACTTGAGCAATCCCTGCATTGTTGATCATCACATCGAAACCACCTAGCTCAGCTTCTGCATGAGCAACCGCAGCAAATACTTGGTCACGTTGACTGATATCTGCGGCAAATGTTGAAACTTTACGACCTAGTGCAGCAATTTCTTTAGCAACATCTTCAAGTTTATCTTTTTTCAAATCTACCAGTGCAATATCAGCGCCTTCTTTCGCCAAGCGTAATGCGATACCACGGCCAATACCTTGTGCTGCACCAGTAACTAAAATAACTTTATTATTTAACGCCATACTTATCTCCTACTGAATAATAGCCCAAATGACTAGTCCACCAAACTTAATAAGTTAACAATAATAACAATAAGTTACAAAGTAATGATTTTTGACTATTATCACTAACTAATAAAAAACATTTCACTATTAGAATAGTAAATGTATTTTATTTACCAAAGAAAAAGGTATAAATAATGAAATTCGAAGATGATCGTTAATAAAAATCATTCTCAATATAATAAACAAAAAATGCTATTTGCTAAATTTTGTTTAATTAATAGACAACTGGATGGAATTTAACTATAGAAAAGCCACCGGATAGGTGGCTTTGGTGGCCTGTATCTGTTACTTCTTAGCCGCTTGGATATACAACATTTCTAATGCAATTGATGCTGCCGCAAGTGCCGTGATCTCAGACTGGTCATATGCAGGTGCTACTTCCACTACATCCATACCCACGATATTTAATGTCTGTATTCCACGTAATAACTTCAACGCGCGATCTGACGTTAAACCACCGACAACCGGTGTTCCTGTACCTGGTGCAAACGCAGGATCGAGACAGTCAATGTCGAAAGTCAGGTAAACAGGCATATCACCAACAATCTCTTTGATCTGCGCAACCATATCATCCACGCTACGGTCATTAACCTGCGCTGCATCCAGTACAGTAAAGCCATTATCACTATCGTGCTCAGTACGGATACCGATTTGCACAGAACGAGTCGGATCGATTAACCCTTCTTTTGGTGCATGGTAAAACATCGTTCCGTGGTCAAACTTGCTACCGTTACCATAAGTATCGGTATGTGCATCGAAATGAACTAAAGCCATTTTACCAAAATGTTTTGCATGAGCGCGTAGTAATGGCAGTGTTACAAAGTGATCACCACCAAAAGTTAAGCAACGCTTACCTGATTCAAGCAGCTTTTCAGTATGTGCTTGCAGCTTGTCACTCATATCTTGCGCATCACCAAATGCAAATACCACATCGCCACAATCGACAACATTTAAACGCTCAGTTAATTTAAAGTTCCACGGCCAACGGTGACTTTCCCATGCAAGGTTAGTGGATACTTGGCGAATAGCAGCAGGCCCATGACGGCTACCTGCACGACCTGATGTTGCCATATCAAACGGCACACCAGTGATCACCCACTGCGCATCTGAATCATACGGCTGAAAATTCAGTGGAAAACGTAGAAAACCAAATGCGTTAGAAACCAGAGAGTTATCAACTTGATTGCCTAAAGTACTATTAATCATTTTTGTTCCTCAAAATGGGCCCGCTCGTTAGCAAGCCCTTTTAATATTTGGTTCGAATGGTTTTACCTAATTAACTTCGCACAGTATAAATAATAAACAAATCATGTTGTTTGCACAAAGTTACTATCTGTTCACTATCTTAATGCGCAAAATCGTTCGTGTTGTAGCTAGGCGACATGCAAGGATATCCCCGGTCACAACATAAGTATGTGGCCGGAGTAGCCCACCGCCACAGCACGAAATATGACGCGCATTTACTCGTCTTCTAAATAAGTATACCCATATAGGCCATTTTCGAATTCTTCAACAAAGTCTTTTTGTAGTTGCTCACTCAGCCCTGTTCCCTTTACTTGCTCAGTAAAGCTTTCTAATAACACTTCAGGGACCAGTTTGACGTATTGCAGCATATCAGCCACTGAGTCGCCTTCTTCACTTTGTAAGTAACGTACATTACCTTGGCTATCAACCCAAACATCAATGGCAGCCGTGTCACCAAACAAGTTATGCATGTTGCCTAAAATTTCCTGATATGCCCCAATCATAAAAAAACCTATCATTGGTGGGTTTTCAGGATCGTATGCAGGCATTGGCATGGTGGTTTCAACACCATCACCATCCACATAATGATCGATAATACCATCCGAATCACAAGTGATATCCAGCAAGACTGCGCGTCTATCTAACGGTTTATCAAGCCCTTCAATCGGTAATACAGGGAATACTTGGTCAATCCCCCACGAATCCGGTAATGACTGGAATAATGAGAAGTTAACATAGAATTTATCCGCCATACGTTCTTGCAGTTCATCAATGATAGGACGGTGAGCACGGTTGCTCGGATCTAAATCTTGTTGGATACGACGGCAAATATTAAGGTATAGCTCTTCTGCCCATGCACGTTGAGTTAAATCTAACACGCCATGCGCATACTGGGTGTGAGCTTCTTGTAAGTCGAACTGGCTATCATGTAACCATTCACGTAATGAACGACTATTACCTTGATGCTGCATTGATTCCCATGTTTCCCATAAGGAAATCAACGACCGCGGTGCCTCTTCATCAGGAGGCGACGTTTTAGTGAATTCATTACGCTCAACACCAATGACATTGGAGACTAAAACGGTATGATGAGCAGTGAGTGCTCGGCCAGACTCGGTGATCACTGTTGGGTGGGGTAAATCAAACTCTTCACATGCATCCCCAATCGCCCAAATCACGTTATTGGCGTATTCATTTAAGCCATAGTTGACGGAACAGTCCGATTGAGAACGTGTACCTTCGTAGTCGACACCCAGCCCACCGCCGACATCAAAGCATTGAATATTAACGCCTAAACGATGCAGTTCAACATAAAAACGGGCTGATTCACGAACCCCTGTGGCGATATCACGAATATTGGCCATCTGAGAGCCTAAATGGAAATGTAGCAGTTGCAAGCTGTCTAAACGATTTGCATTGCGTAAGATTTCCACCAATTGCAGAACCTGCGTTGCCGCTAAACCAAATTTTGACTTCTCGCCACCACTGGCCTGCCATTTACCTGAACCTTGAGATGCAAGGCGTGCACGCACACCTAAACGTGGCGTCACATTTAAGCTTTCGGCTTCTTTTAACACCATCTCAATTTCAGACATTTTCTCAATCACAAGGTAAACCTTATGACCGAGTTTTTCCCCAATTAAAGCGAGACGAATATATTCACGGTCTTTATAACCATTACAGACAATTACTGTACGTGTACGACCTGCGTTAGCTAAAACGGCCATCAGTTCCGCTTTAGAACCCGCTTCTAACCCTAAAGGCTCACCAGAGTTGACCAGTGATTCAATCACGCGGCGCTGCTGGTTTACTTTGATTGGATAAACGAGGAAGTAATCCCCTTTATATCCATAAGACTCACGAGCACGTCTAAATGCAGCGTTAATAGAACGCAAGCGGTGCTGTAAGATTTGCGGGAAACAAAATAGAGCAGGTAAGCGTAAATGCTCCTGTTCTTCTTTTACCTGATTCACGAGGTCAGCTAAATCAACAAAGGTGTCAGGGTTTTCAGGGTTAGGGCAAACACAGACATTTCCGCGCTCATTCACCTGATAGTAACCACCGCCCCAATACGCAATGTTGTACGTCTGGCGCATTTTGCGAGCGATATTATCATTCATAGTAAACTCCTATTGGAGGGGTGAGTGACGCGTTATCCTTTCTATCTATGTTAACGAATGCATGTCTGTAAAGACATGACACTGCTACGCAGTTATGTCGGGGAAACGGCAATACTCAGATTTTAATAAAAAGTGCTTAGAACATCTAAACAGTGACAATATACGACCTTAAACTGACAAATTAATGACTCAGCCTCAAAGGTGTATTAAAGATGTGACGGTAACTTCGTGAAGAAGTAAAAAAGGACAGGAAAGTAAATGCCAATGTCACACGGCGATCCGCATACGACGGTTGGATACTGTTATTCAGTAGATTATGGATCATTTCCCATTAACCCCCAATATAACTGTTTATTCCTTTAAAATTTCAATGCTGTAGCACTATTTTGGCAGGCTGGCCTGTTGATTTAAGCTATATCACCTTATTAATTATTGAAATTTAAAAGTTTATAAACATTCCTGATAGATAGCAGGCACTTTATTTTGACCTGCTGGTATATAACGGGAAAGAACAACCATCCGTTACGGTCGCAGTTTATACATCTATTACGCTCAAAAAGCAAAACCAAAATGACGAAATTGCGATAAAACTTTTAGTGGTTCCTAGGAAGCGCCATTTTATGCCCTATTCGTTTTTTGTATAAATACAGGTAGAATTTTTTACCGTATGGGACTAAAATAGCCGTCTAGATGTTAAAACATCCAATTATAAATCTGCGAATTCTTAAGGTATTAATCTCATGGCTACACACCTCTTTACTTCTGAGTCTGTATCAGAAGGGCATCCGGATAAAATTGCTGATCAAATCTCTGACGCAGTACTTGATGCTATTCTGGAACAAGACCCGAAAGCTCGCGTTGCCTGCGAAACCTACGTCAAAACAGGAATGGTAATGGTTGGGGGAGAAATCACGACCAGTGCTTGGGTTGATATTGAAGAAATCACACGCAAAACAGTTCGCGAAATCGGTTATACCAGTTCAGATATGGGCTTCGATGCTAATTCATGCGCTGTTTTAAGCGCTATTGGCAAGCAGTCTCCTGATATTAATCAAGGTGTTGACCGTACCGATCCATCAGAGCAAGGCGCGGGTGACCAAGGCCTTATGTTTGGTTATGCCACCAACGAAACTGATGTATTGATGCCTGCTCCAATTACTTATGCACACCGCTTAGTTCAACGCCAAGCTGATGTCCGTAAAAATGGTACACTGCCATGGTTACGCCCTGATGCAAAAAGCCAAGTTACCTTCCAATACGATAACAATAAAGTTGTTGGTATTGATGCCGTTGTTTTATCTACTCAGCATTCTGAAGATATCCAACAAAAAGACCTGCATGAAGCGGTAATGGAAGAAATTATCAAACCCGTCCTGCCTGCGGAATGGTTAACTTCAGCGACCAAATTCTTTATTAACCCGACAGGCCGCTTTGTCATTGGTGGGCCAATGGGTGACTGTGGTTTAACTGGCCGTAAAATTATTGTTGATACCTACGGTGGTATGGCTCGTCACGGTGGCGGGGCTTTCTCAGGTAAAGACCCATCTAAAGTTGACCGCTCAGCGGCTTATGCAGCACGCTATGTGGCCAAAAATATTGTTGCTGCTGGCCTCGCTGACCGT
The DNA here is from genome assembly GCA_029227775.1 of Morpho helenor. NCBI lineage: Eukaryota > Metazoa > Arthropoda > Insecta > Lepidoptera > Nymphalidae > Morpho > Morpho helenor. Next base: position 137,810 of record JARGCU010000029.1, on the reverse strand, counting down.
TGTGAAATTCAAGTTTCCTACGCCATTGGTGTCGCTGAACCTACCTCAATTATGGTAGAAACGTTTGGTACTGGTAAAGTTGATGAGTCTCTGTTAATCCAATTAGTTCGTGAATTCTTCGATTTACGTCCATATGGTTTAATCAAAATGCTTGATTTATTACATCCTATTTATCAGCAAACTGCATCATACGGTCACTTTGGTCGTGCACAATTCCCTTGGGAAAAAACGGATAAAGCAGAATTACTGCGTAGTGCTGCTGGACTGTAATTGCGCCATCAAGTGCACCAAAACAAGAAACCCATCACTGATGGGTTTTTTATTTGCTTTCATATAGTTCAATTACGCTATTAATTTTTTTGGCTAAATTGAAAAATCGCCATCCCTGCTATCATTGCTAACGTAAATATCATTCCTTGAGTGATCCCCATCCCTGTTAATAGCAGCGCTGGCCCCGGACAAATACCAGCAAGCCCCCAGCCAACCCCGAATAAGATACTCCCTGTCACCAGTTTTTTATCAATTTGTTGATTGGATGGAATTTGTAGTGGGCAATTGAGTACACTGACTTTACGTTTTTTCACCAAGGCATAAGCCACTGCACTGATCACCATAGCGACTGCCATCGTCACTAATAAAGAAGGGTCCCAATTTCCAGTAATATCTAAAAATGCAAGGATTTTTGCCGGATTACCCATCCCGGCAATCACCAATCCTAAGCCAAATAAAATCCCCGAAACGAGAGCAATGATAATTGGCATATGGCTACCCTCTTAACCCAAAATGGTTAGCAAGTGCGACCGTGACAAAAGCGACAATCATAAAAATCAACACAGCAACAATCGAACGACGAGAGGATCTTGCCATTCCACAAATACCATGGCCACTAGTACAACCGCTGCCTAAACGAGTACCGAATCCGACAAATAAGCCAGCTAAAATTAAAATCGGTGTACTCGTAGCAATATTAACTTCTGGTATATATGCAAACCAAATGAATATTGCTGGGGCAATCATCAAACCTATAACAAAAGCCACTTTCCAAGCGGTATCTCCTTTTATTGGTTTTAATAAGCCGCCTAAAATACCGCTAATACCTGCGATACGCCCATTAAAAACCAATAAAATTGCCGCAGCTAAACCAATTAAAACACCACCTATCGCAGCAGATATCGGCGTAAAATTAGCCCAATCAATCGTCATGTCACTGCTCCTTTATTGGGCAATACAACTGATACAATGTATTGAGTAACGTAAATAATTTTTCATCTGCAATCGCATAGTAAATGCGCTTGCCATCACGACGGGTGATAACTAACCCTTCGTTGCGTAGCACGGTCAGTTGCTGTGATAGCGTGGGTTGCTGGATGCCTAATTGTTCTTCCAACTCACTAACACAGGCTTCTCCTTGAGTTAATTGACAAAGTAGAATTAAACGATCAGGATTCCCCAGTGTTTTCAATAATGACGCAGTCTGTGCTGCAGCTTGCTTCATCGCTAAAATTTGTTCTTCAGAAGTGTTATTATTCATGTAGTCACTTATATTTAACAATATTATATACAAGTACAATATATGTTTTAATATAATATCTGTCAATTACCTCTTGTTTGACTCACTCTCCTTCACGTATCCTTAAACAATGAAAACGATCAGAGTCCCAATTTCTTTACAACAACACGTGATGCGTACATTGCGAGAAAAGCTTGTACTTGCAGAAAAAAAGCTGGAGCAAACATTTCCAGAACCCAGTATCAACTACAAGCAACGCGGTACAACCGCTGGCAGTGCCTACTTGCAAGAATGGGAAATTCGTATTAACCCAACACTACTCATTGAGAATACAGAACATTTTATCGATGAAGTGGTTCCCCATGAGCTCGCTCACTTACTCGTTTTTAAGGTATTTGGTCGAAAAGGTATTGCACCCCATGGCAAGGAATGGAAATGGATGATGCAGCATGTTCTTGAAGTAACAGCGAAGCGGACTCACAACTTTGCAGTGACAACCGTGAAAAGCAAAACATTTCGCTATTATTGTGCCTGTGAAACTGTCCATGAGCTGACAATACGCCGCCATAACAAGGTTGTTCGCGGTGAAAACCAATATCTGTGTCGTCGATGCGGGGAGGTTTTAAAGCAAGGGAAAGAAGCAGTAGTAGCGGCAGAAAACTGATTTTTCTGCCGCATCAAGTTTGAGCGGTGCTCTTAAGCAAACTCCGTCATCACTAATTTTGCGATCTCGAAGTAAATAATCAGCCCTGTGCCATCAATGAAGGTCGCAATAAAAGGTGCTGAAACAACAGCTGGGTCGACTTTCATTTTCTTTAAAACCATTGGAATAATAGAAGAAACGACCGCACTCCACATGGTGATTGCGACAATGGTTAAGCTCACGACGATCGTCACTTCATGACCGACACCTAAAATCCAAGCTCGAATTAAAGCAGCACCACCGATAGTGACGGCAACTAAAAATGAAGTAGACACTTCTTTTTTCAGTACTGTACCAAGGTTACGTAAGCTCACTTCGCCAAGTGCCATCGCACGAACTAGCGTCGAGGTGATCTGGGTTCCACTATTGCCCCCTGTACCGATGAGTAGCGGTATAAAGAAAGCCAGTGAAATTGCCGCTTCGAGTTGCTCTTCAAATGCCTTTAGAACCGTTCCAGTGTATGCTTCAGCCACAAATAACATCAATAGCCAAACAACACGTTTACGCCATAGTGTCACAGGACTTGTAGTTAAATAAGGTTCATCAAGCGGTGTGGTTGCGCCTTGTAATTGCGCATCAAGTGTATTCTCATCTTCAATTAATTCAGCGATATCTTGCGGACGCAAAACACCCATTAATTTACCAAATTGCACCACGGGGATCATATCTAGACCACTATGATTAATCAGATCATAAACATCATGACGTGATTGCTCAGGTGCAACAGAAAAGTAATTGTGTCTCATAATATCGGACACCAATAAGTTTTCTGGTGAAGCTAATAATGATTTAACTGAAATAATTCCATTTAAATAATTGTCGTTATCAACAACAAATAAATAAGTGGGGATTTGTTCGCCATCAAGATGCTCAATAAGATTTTGTTTTACACAAGTGATTGAATCTGCGACAGAAACTGGCAAATATGATTGGCTCATATACGCACTAACTGTTGCGTCATCGATTTTTGGTTGTTGTGTATTATTGTCTTTGAGGCGTGCGCCTTTCATCGCGGATTGAGCAATAGCAACTGCTCCCGCTTTGTTTTGGGTGGTGAATGTCATTTCTTTTAGTCCCTATTACTGTTGGTTACTCAAACAGTACTCACATAGGGGCGAAACCAGATGAGAGAATGCGAAAGCTATCTCTTCGTCTCGGTTTTAGCACTATACAACGTATCCTGTATTTAGCAGGAAGTTACATGGGGATATACCTTCGGTCGATATATCCTGTCCTAATCTTGGGCGTCTCTCGACGTCGTCAGATCAGTAACCTATGTTTGTATAGGAGCCTCGCCTAACGAGATACTGCACTTTGGATGCGGCGCGAATTATACCCACTGATGAATTAATTACCACCCCGTATCTACGGTTTTTTACGCATTGCAAACTTATTGTTTAGGTTTCGTTTAAGTTTATATTTAATAGAACTTCACTGAGTAACAAAATGTAACTAATAATAAATTTTATTATTTTGTTATAAAAACATTATAATAAGAGAAAAACATTAATAATAATAACCTAGGAAACTAAAATAATATTTTAAATATTGGTTAATAAAATTAATCAAATTAAATAAAAAGATAGACACAGATTTATCTCACAAAATAAATAGTAACAGCCTATGGAAATAGGCAAAATTAAATATAATATCGACTCTTTTTTAGTGTATGAATGACCGCTAATACCAACTCGGACTCTGGTTTTTTATATTACCAATAGGCAAATATTTTTATTTAGATATAAGAAAATACACTTATTGCATTATTAAACACCAAATTAGCATAGTAAAGCATTCTTTTAATTTTTAATTAAGTTTTTTTCATATCAATTTAGAATTAAATATTACGAGTATTATCTTAAAATAATTCATAATTTATTTAACAGTGAAAATTTTATTATGGATAAAGTAATTGTTGGGATGTTAACAAGTTTAACATTTCGCGTAAATGATGAAATAAAAATCGCTGCAATTTCAGCTTTAGGGGATTTCAAAGCAACCATTGAATACAATGATGCGATTATCCGTATCATTGATTTATGCCAAGATCCAAACAAAGAAGTTGCAGTCTCCGCGATTAACACACTGAGTAAACTATCAATTTATTTTATGCCTGGAGTTCAAATAGAACATTAACCTACACATATTTGATGTAATGAAAATATTTATTCAGAGATACTTATAAGGCTGCCCCATTAGTTTAGTAATGAGGCGGCCTATCTATTTTAAATAAATTTACGCTATTTCTGTGTCACCCTGTAATTGACAACTACACGCTAAAACATACCCTTCGGCAATTTCTGCTTCAGTTAATGTCATGGTACTGGTTGTTATATAGTTGCCTGATAATATTTTTGTTTTGCAGCTTCCACATACCCCAGCTCGGCAAGCCGCAATAACAGGCTGTTTATTTTGTTCTAAGGCAGATAATAATGTTGTACCTACTGGCACATTAAAGTTAAGCAAGCGTTGGCGAATTTTTAACGTCAGTACATCTTCACTCTCTACCACTTCTGGCTCTGTCGAGAAACGCTCCATAAAAAAATGCTCTGCAGGTACGCCTAAGTTTGCTGCATATTGCTGGGCATTTTTCATATAGGGTACAGGGCCACAGGTCATCACAACACGAGAGCGAATATCAGGCACCAGCGCTTTCAGTTTTTCTTCGGTCAAACGCCCTTGCGCGATATCACCATGGTCTGGCATTTCAGCCATGACACATAGCTGCAATCTATCTGGGTATAGATTGGCTAACCGTTGCCACTCTTGCGCAAAAATAACTTGTTTATCATCCCGAACATTAAATAAGACTTTAACGTTGGTTTCTGGACGATTTACCATTAGCCAGCGTGTCATTGACATGATTGGCGTCACACCACAACCTGCCGCTAGCATCAAATATTGTTGGCTCATCACATTTGCACAAGTAAATTCTCCTTGAGCTTCTGACAACCAAAGGTAGTCACCTTCTTTAACTGTGCGAGTTAACCAGTTTGACCCCATTCCATCTTCTAAACGTCTCACTGTTATTGAGATAAAACGACTTTGCCCTGGTGATGAAGACAGAGTGTAAGCACGCATGACTTCATCACTATTTTTGATACTAATCAGAGCGTATTGACCAGGTGAATACATATAGAAATCGTGATTAATAAGATTGATTGTCCAGACATCCGAGGTTTCTTGGATAATCGAATGAATTTGCATCCTATTTGGACATAAACTCGTTGGCATTGTCATTGCGTCACTCCCGTCAAGGGGCATAATGCCCCTTTTTGTATCAATATCTTAGTCAGGTAAAATCGTTTAATTGCTTATGCAGGTAAAATTTCAGCTAAATCCTGTTCAACCGTCGTAATACTGCGCATACCAAACTTTTCATTCAGTACACTCAATAGGTTTTCAGTTAGGAAGCCAGGAGCAGTTGGGCCGGTATAAATATTTTTCACCCCAAGTGCCAACAGGGTCAGCAGGATCACAATGGCTTTTTGCTCAAACCAAGATAAAATTAAGCTCAGTGGTAAATCATTAATACCACAACCTAATTTTTCAGATAGATTCACTGCAAGCATAATTGCGGAATATGCATCGTTACATTGCCCAACATCCAACAAGCGAGGTAAGCCCTCTAACGTACCGAAATCCAGCTTGTTAAAACGATATTTACCACAGGCTAGCGTCAAAATTAGGCAATCTTCAGGTACGCTACGCGCAAAATCAGTGTAGTAGCTTCTTTCACCACGACTACCATCACAACCCCCAACCAAGAAAACATGACGCAGTTTTTTCTGTGCCACTAAATCAATCACTGCATCAGCTGCGCCAAGTAAGGTTTGACGTCCGAAACCTACCGTGATTTTGTGTTCTATTTCAGTATATGGGAAACCCGCCAATGTTTGTGCTTGTTCGATCATTTCTGAGAAATCATCGCCTACTAAGTGTTTTGCACCCGGCCAACCCACAATGCTGCGAGTCCAAATACGGTCTTTATATTGGCCAACATCAGGGTCGATAATACAGTTTGAGGTCATTAAAACAGGGCCTGGGAATTTGGCAAATTCCACTTGTTGGTTTTGCCAACCGCTACCGTAGTTTCCCACTAAATGCGCATATTTTTTCAGCTCAGGATATCCATGGGCAGGTAACATCTCACCATGGGTATAAATATTGATCCCTGTCCCTTCCGTTTGCTCTAACAACATCTTTAAATCTTTTAAATCGTGCCCTGAAATCAAGATACATTTACCCGCGACTGGGCGTACATTAACTTCAGTAGGAACTGGGTGACCAAATTCGCCAGTTTCCCCTGCATCCAATATTTCCATGATTTTGAAGTTCATCAATCCAATTGCCATGGAGTTATCAAGTAATTCATTCATATCCGATGGTAATGTGCCTAGCCATGCCATAATTTTATGATATTGGCCATAAACTTCATTATCGTACTGGCCTAATACGTGAGCATGCTCCATATAGGCTGCTGCCCCTTTCAAGCCATATAAACACAGCATCCGTAGCCCGTGGATGTCTTCACCGACTTCCGCTTTATCAATGTCTAACGAAAACTGGGCGGCTTGAGCTTGCAAAGTAGGAATATCCGTTCCATTTAACTGCAAGTTGATTAATGGATGGTTAAAGGCGACTGCGCTATTTACTGACTGACAGTGCTTAATTAATTTATCACGTAAATAAATCGCTTCACGCGCATAACCAATAATACGCTCTGAGTCGAAATTAACGTTAGTTAAAGTAGAGAAGAATGCACGTGGGGCAAAACTATCAATATCATGGTCGATGATGCCAAGTTCACGAGCCGTCGCAGCACTGGCCGATAAACTTTGCAATACAGCGACTAATAGGTCTTGTAGGTCTGACGTTTCTGCTGTTTTACCGCACATACCCTGCGCGTATGCACAGCCATTACCAGCTGGAGTTCTAATTGTTTGTTCACATTGCACACAGTACATGTTGTTCGCCTCTTAAAGTTGCATTTTAAATACAACTTAAGATTACGCTCTTTAAAAGAATAGAAAAGTGGAATTGTCAGCTATCTCATGATTTATTGATCTAAATTAATATTCAATGGAAATGAGAACTATTCACAACCATTGAACTATGCTATTAATCGCGTTTAATCTTATTGCGATATTTCTTCGTTAATATGGATGCATTTCATATTTAATTTTTTCCTTATGAGGATCCTGCGGCAACTCTTGTTATACTTAGTTATAAGTGATTGTTATTCTGTCGTAAAAAGAGAGTCTAATAAAGATGACGCAGGTAAACTCAACAAGCCAATCTTTGGTAAAAAAACGGTTACGGATTTTTCAACGATTAAAAGAATCTGATAAAACACCTCTAAAGATCTTATTGTTAGCCGCTCTCATTGGTGCTGCTGTTGGCCTTGTCGGCTCCCTATTTGAATTAGGGACAACTTGGGTCAGCAACTATCGAGTTCAATCGGTTAACGAATGGGTCACACCAAAATGGCTAATTGTCGTTACGATGTTTTTTGTATCTGCCATCCTGGCAATGATGGGCTATTACCTTGTTAGACGCTTTTCTCCTGAGTCTGGCGGATCAGGGATCCCTGAAATTGAAGGGGCATTACAAGACTTACGACCTGTTAGATGGTGGCGAGTGATCCCAGTTAAATTTATCGGTGGTTTAGGTACGTTAGGCTCAGGCATGGTATTAGGTCGTGAAGGCCCAACAGTGCAATTAGGAGCAAACCTCAGCCAGATGTTTTATGACCTTTTTCGCTTAAAAGATAACGAATCACGTCATACCTTACTGGCATCAGGTGCAGCTGCTGGCCTATCGACTGCTTTTAATGCACCACTGGCAGGTATTTTGTTCATTATTGAAGAAATGCGGCCACAATTTAAATACAGCTTAATCTCTATCAAAGCGGTATTTATTGGGGTAGTCACCGCTACCATTGTGTATCGTTTAATTAATGGTGAGTCTGCAATCCTCAATATTGGGCAATTTTCCTCAGCACCGATAAATACACTGTGGCTTTATTTAATTTTAGGCATGCTGTTTGGCATTATTGGTATTTGTTTTAATCGCTTCTTACTATATCTACAAAGCTTATTTCTCGCCTTTTATCAAAACAAAATTTCACGCTTTGTATTAATGGGCGGACTTATCGGTGGTTCTTGTGGAGCAATTGGCGTTTATCTGCCAGAAATTGTCGGTGGGGGCTATTCCGTCATCCACCAAATGGTCGCAGGCCAGTTTACCATTACCTTCTTGTTTATCTTCTTTACCCTGCGCTTTTTAACGTCGACGATTAGTTTTAGTTCAGGGGCTCCGGGCGGTATTTTCTCACCACTGTTAGCTTTAGGTACTTTATTTGGCGGTGTTTTTGGTTATGCAGCGCTCGAATTATTCCCTAACTACCAAATTGAAGTTGGCACTTTTGCTATCGCAGGCATGGGAGCTTTATTTGCGGCAACGGTTAGAGCACCTTTAACTGGTATCGTATTAGTTTTAGAGATGACCAATAATTACCAGTTAATCCTACCGATGATCATTACCTGTATTGGCGCGACGATGATGGCCCAATTCTTGGGTGGTAAACCACTCTATTCTGTCTTATTAGAAAGAACATTAGCACGCAGTGAACAACAAAAAACGGCAACACCAGCAGCTAAAGCTTAAATTTTAGCGAAAAAAAGCGTTGCCATCACTGACAACGCTTTTCTTGAAAGCTCAAATTATTTTTTTTTCGCGATTAATGTCGCGAAATTAAGCTTAATTCGGTTTCCTTGAGCATCCGTTCGATGTAAGTGCCCAGGATTTTCATTGTATTTTAAAATGTCCCAATCTTGATAATAGCCTTCTAACTCACCAGCTTTTAAAAAACACTTAAATGGAACTAAATCTAACGGGGCATCCGGGGTTTCAACCGCACAAACAATCACATTAATGCCGCCAGATAACGTATGTTCTTGCATGTTTTTCACAACATCCGTAATTTTTTCACGTTGTAAAAACATCAACACTACCGTTGAGATGATTAATTGGTAATCACCTTGAATTTGATGGCTATTAATGTCATAAACTACGGTATTTATGTTTTCAATACCCGCTTGTTGCTTCACAAAATCAATAGCCTGAATATGTTGAGGGTTAATATCAACCGCAGTCACATCGTAGCCTTGTAATGCAAGGTAAAAGCTATTTCTGCCACGCCCCGAACCGAGATCTAACGTTTTACACGGCGTTGCAAGGTTATTTTCACATAAGTAACGTACTTCTGAATGTGGGATTGTCAGCCCGTGTTCTTTATAAAATTTGATTTCAGGCTGACATAAGAAAGAAAGCTGACACTCCATATCATCACTGCAATCGGCAATGCGATGCCAGACTTGTGGCTGAATTATTGGAGGCTGATTATGAATATCAAACGTAAAGTGTTGTTCGCTACCATCATCATTAAAGATAATAAAATCAAGAGAGCCTTTCAGTACCTTTAATTGGGCATAAGTCTCTTCTTTTGTGTTATGGCGCTCTTGGAACATCAATGGCAAAGCAGCTTTATTCCAAACCGGCATCGTTTTGTAACAGACGAGTTCATTCATATCATCACCAATAAGTTGTATTTTAAATACATCTTATACCGTTCAATAATACACTGCAAAGCTTTCATCAATAAAACAACTTAGTTTTGACTAATATCAACCCCTAATGACACTTAGAGGCTGATTCTGATAAGCAAGGTCACAACAAAAATTAGTAGCCTAACTGTTTAGCACTTAACCCTAAGAATTCAAAGGGTTTTGTCACAACATAGCTATCTGTCGCATCCCCTGAATAAATATGACTCTGCTCTTCACCAAGGTCGAGTTTTTTCACTTTTCCAGTTTGCGCAGAAAAATCAATTTTTGCTAAGTCAGTCCAAAAAATATTTGGCGTTAATGCCGACTCAAAAAAGTACAGTTGGCGTTTATGATCCACCAATGTACGCCAACGCGTCGACGATATTTCCGGTGAACTTTCTGATGTCACGCCATAAGGGACAGACACATTGCGTATCACACTAAAGACGCTAGCGACCGCTTTATTTGCCGTCGTTTTTTGTGGAATAGCATTAATATAAAACTGTGCTCGAGCAAACCGATCGGCTGAGCGATTAGTCCCCGGTAACATAACCGTTCCACCGATACCTTGCCAATATTCCTGCATGGCTAATTGTTTTTCGTAAATAGGTGAATTAGTCATTACCTGATATTTACGGCTATGGTGAATAACTTGCTTACCATCAATATATTCAATAATCGCACTATCACCGCTAGCATCAGACAACGATAAATGTAACGTCGCCAAGCGGTCTTGACCTGGCACATTATCTGTCGCCACTATCAATGGATTTTTTTCTAAATCAGCCACGGCTTCTTCAACAGTAGCGTAATTATCCAACATATATTGTGCCCACAGAGAAATAGACAATGCGGGCTGTTTATTAGTAATTTGAGGATATTTAGATTCAGCGAGCCATAATAAATTAGCGACTAAACCTTTTTCATTCACACCATCAGTAGTCGAGATATCATATCCTGATGCAATCACGCTGCCGTATTTAGATTTCCACTTCAATGAATTTGGCCCAGCAGCTCCATCTCGTTCCATACCTCGAGGAAAGATCCAAAGATTGGTACCAACATCATATTTCCAATCCATGGTTCTTCCTGTCATCGTTTGTTCGTTTTCGCCTAAATAAACGACCCGAGTACAAGCCTGACTGACAGTAATAGGCATAGATACAGTAGCAATAGTTGCCAGTGCGACAAGACTTTTTTTAATAAACTGCATGCTACCTCCAAAATAATAAAAATAAATAGCCTAAAAATAATATGCATATTATATATGCATGCTAGTTGAGCTTAAGCTAATTAATAAAGTATAGAAAATTAAAAGAGATGTGAACAAAAGAAATGTAATAAATGATAAATTGCATGGCACCATTTAATATGGCGCCATTTATTTTTCTAAAAATGATTAGTTGTTTACAGAAGAAAATAATGAGCGTAATAATGCGGCTTTTTGAGCATTATCTGGAATAGCCAAAATCTCATCGTAAAAACTAATTGAAACACGACAAGCTAACGCTGGCGATTTTTTTCCTGCATTTAAATTACCAAGAATAGTGGCGTCTTCACCGTATTTTACAGAAAGCCCACCCGCTAATTTAGTTAGCATTTCAGTGTATTCTGTCGGTGACATTAGCGCCTGCTTAGTACCTGACTCACTGGAAATCAACAACTCATTAGTTGCTTGGATTTGTTTTAGCAAAACCGCTTGGCTCTTTTTCGGTGGGATAATTTCTGCTGTTTCTCTTAAGTGAGGAAAAAGAGAATAAAAACACATTTTCCCTGTTGGGTCTTCCTCTAATAGAATTTTTAGGTAGTCATTGACCTTGCTAGTGAAATTAATCACAGAATCATCCGATGCATATTCCATACGCTCTAAAACCAATTTCATCACATTACCAACAACTTGATCAAATAGTTGACGACGGAGATCTTCATTATTTGGGTCATACTGTGTGATAAGATGTTCAAAGCTTTGATAAGTTTCAGGGCTTATTTTTTTCACCGTGGCAATAATTGGCAATTCTTTTTCAACTTGAACGAGTGCTTCAGAATGAACAGCACTGTTATTTTCAGTTGATAACACATTGTTATCTTTACTTAACCAGTAAAAACCGAATGCGAACGCAATAAAAATAATGCTAACGATTAATGCGGTTTTGCGTGAACTATTTGTCTTCAAAATTGCCCTGCCTTTTCTCGATAAAACGGGTCACTACGAACATTTTCAAGTTACTTAGCCCTTATTCTCACATAATAATGGCTATCGTATTCAATAGAATAACGTCATGAGTTGACCTAAAAAAATTATATTCGCTATTTTAGCTTGTATTAAAGCAGCCTAGCTATAGGAATAAGGGAAAATGCAAAACATTGGCAGGAAAATTACCACAAAAAAACAAATTTCGTCTTGATTAAACGAAAAAGCCCTCGGACAGATGACCAAGGGCTTTGTGCAATAAAAAATCTTATTTAGTCTGAACGCCTTCAACTGAAATCAGTAATTGTGCTTCTTGAGACTTAGGACCTAAGTCAGATTTGATGTTGAACTCTTTCAGTTTGATATTACCTTGGGCTTCAAAACCTGCGCGGTAACCACCCCAAGGGTCTTTACCTTCACCCATTAATTTCGCGTCTAAGGTAATTGGTTTTGTCACACCATTTAAAGTGAAGTCACCCGTAATTTTATAGGTTTCACCTTCTTTCTTCACTTCCGTTGAAACAAATTTTGCTTCTGGGAACTTAGATGCATTTAAGAAGTCTGCGCTACGTAAATGCTTGTCACGTTCTGCGTGATTAGTATCAATGCTGCCAGTTTTAATGGTCACTTCAACTTTATCTTTTGCTGGGTCTTTAGCATCATAAGTAAAATTACCATCAAAGTCTTTAAAACTACCATACACCCAGCTATAACCTAAATGCTGAATACGGAATTCAATAAATGCATGTTGGCCTTGCTTATCAAATTGGTAAGTTTCTGCTAAAGCTGAACCCGCAGTTAAAAATAATGCACCAGTAGCCAGACCAAGAACCGTTTTCTTCAACATAATTATCTCCACGTTACTTATCGGGATTAAAACCCAATATTCTTTTTAATGTAATATCACGATCAAAAAAGTGATGTTTAAAAGCTGCAAAAGCATGTAAAACTGACAATAAAACCACGGCCCAAGCGAGATATAGGTGAATTTCACCAGCGGTATCCGCTTGTGTTGCAGCGCCAGTAAATATTGCGGGCACATCAAACCAGCCAAATACACTAATCGGCTGTCCATCAGCGGTTGAAATTAAATAACCACTAATCAAAATACTGAATAAAATAATATAAATCAGAACTTGAACAGTAATAGAGCTCACTTTCGTCAATTTACTGTAGCTAGCTAAGGGCTTCGGTGGCGGTGAGATAAATCGCCAAATCACACGAAATGCCATAGCAATAAAGAGTAAAATTCCTATACTCTTGTGGATCTCAGGAGCTTGATGATACCAACTATCATAATAGCCTAGCGTCACCATCCATAGGCCTAAAGCAAACATTCCATATACGACAATTGCAACTAACCAATGCACGAGCAACGAGATATGCCCATAGCGGGTTGCATTATTTTTCCATTGCATAATAAAACCATTTAGAAGTGAAAATAATGTCCAATTAACTAAGCCATAATGATCATAAGGTGAAATTAATTTTATTCCTATCCCAAAGTTAAACAAATATTTTGTTGGAGATATTCAAATACGATCACTATACTAAAAAATAGTTTAGTATTCGATTTTGTCTATATTTAAAAATAAAAGTTGAACAAAGATTTATCCAGTTTTGTAAATAGTCGTAATTTAATAATTCTGTCTTCCTTTTATTAATGTAAATAAATTCTATCTTATATCTAATAGATATAACGTTTTTAGTCTCTAAATAACATTTGTAGACCCGCCTTTTTCCTTTTACATTGATATTCTCTGTTTTCGCTTTTTAATCCGACTAGCAGGTTCCCTCTATGTATAAACTTTGGATAGCCAATAAAAATTACTCATCATGGTCTTTGCGCCCATGGATCCTATTAAAAGCCTTACAGATCCCATTTGAAGAAAACCTCTGTTTTTTCGAAAGTGGTAAAAGCAGCCACGATAAATTTAGCCGTTTTTCACCAACTGGCCTAGTTCCTTGCTTAGTTGATGAAATGCAAACAGTTTGGGATTCACTGGCTATTTGTGAATATGTGGCTGAAGAGTATCCAAAGGTTTGGCCTGAAGATCGCAAAGCGCGTGCATGGGCACGCTGCGCAAGCGCAGAAATGCATTCTGGTTTTATAGCATTACGCCAACAATGCCCAATGGATGTATCCCGTAAGGCACCTTTAGCTGAAATATCACCTGAGTTGCAAGCTAACTTGAATCGCCTTCAGCAACTGTGGCAAGAAGGGTTAACGTTATTTGGTGGCCCATGGCTTGCAGGCCATAAATTTACTGCTGTTGATGCTTTTTTCGCCCCTGTCGCCTTCCGTATTCGTAGCTATCAACTGCCAATAGGCACGGCAGTGCAGCAGTGGGTTGACCGAATTTTGGATTTACCAGCGATGAAAGAGTGGCAAGAAGCGAGTTTACAAGAACCACACATCAACCACTAAGAATTGCAGTTGGGTACTTAATCACAACCTGTTCATGTTGTCATTAAGTACCCTGATTTGATTAGGAAAAAATCACCTGTACGAGCATCAAAATTAATAATTAAGCAATTTGTATTAAATTCAACCCATTTTCGCTTGGTTTACAATTTTTCATCCCAAGGATCGGTGGTCATTACATCACCAAGAGGCGTGTGTAACGTAACTTGGTCATTCTTAAACCATTCCGCCAATGAAAACCCGCCTTTCGGTGTTTCAACATGAATATCAATCGGGCAATAAGGCGTGTTAGCTTTGATAGCAAATTGTGCAAAATCTTCTTTTTGGTGACGGGTTGGGCAACGAATAACCACATCAAGATCGCAGTCTGACAACATACTTTGAATGTCTGTCGCTAACGTGTAGGCGCAACTGCCTGCAACGCCCCAACTCCAAGGCCATTTAGTCTGTGAAATTATCCATAAAACTTGAACTGGCGGTAATGCAATAAACATAGAACGTTGTAATTCAACTGAATTAGCAACCAGTGACTCAACATTCATGATGTGAGTTATCGCTGACTTTTCAATCTGAGTTGTCACACGTTGATGCGGTTTTATCCCTCGGATAGCAACAGTGAGTTTATTATTTTCAGCTTTATCTCGATAAACGGTCAGAGGGAGCTTATTGTTCCACTGTGAGGCGACCCATTCAGGAAGTGTATCTAGCGCAACGTCTTCATTACTACCAACCCAAACAAAATCATGCGGATTAATTATTTGCATTTTTTTCCCTTTATGATTGCTACGACTGCTCTGCACCTATTATGCCTTTTTTAGCGCATAAAAACATAACTTAGCCAATAACAATCGCCATCATGGTATTTAATCTCTATTTCACTAAGTCTATGCTATAACCTTGAAATCTCATCTCAATTATTATTTAATTATCTTTATAATTAATAAGTTATATATCGCATTATGAGTATCGAATTATGAGAACGTATCCCGCTGTTCATGATGGCATTATTTTTACCAGTTGTATGTTTTTCAGTGCCGTCACTGCATTTGCTCTGTTTGATGCCCAAGCGGCCATGTGGGCCGCTTTCTCAACGCTCTACTCGTTCAATTTATTCAACGCTGCAAAAGAATACAAAAATTACGCCTATACCGCTTTTTGGCTATTTATGATTTTAGTTGCGATATTTATTGGTGACACATTGCGATTAGGTACGGCATTTTATATTTACCTTGCGGTATTTTCTTTTATTTATTACCAGCTATACGGCACTGACCCCGCAATGGATTTAACCATGAAATTTATGATTATCATGTCAACCATTGGGACTATTTTGCCAGATATTTCAAAAAGCTTAGCGTTTGGTTTTATCATTGGTAGCACGGTTACTTTGATCACTTACTATATCTTAAGCCATAAAATGACCCGCCATAGTATTATTACCAGTGCCTTAGTCGAACAGAACTTATTTACGCTACGCAAAAACATTATTCCTCGCTCGATGACTTATGCCATCGGGCTCTTACTCGCCTTAGCCATCCCCCGTCTGATTGACTTAGGCCACTTTTATTGGACCTTACTCACCTTTGTGTTTGTTTTGCATCCTAAATCAGAAGGGATAGTCAAAATTACCCTGCAAAGAGTCTTAGGGAGCCTAATATCAGTTGTTTTACTGTACTTTTTATTTAATACCCCGTTGATGCCGTATATCGGTTTATTTGCGATGGTGGTTTTTGCCTTTTTAATGCCCATGAGCTTTCACCATGGCTATACTTTTATGACGTTTGTCGTAACCAGTTTAATTTTATCGGTTCTTGAGCAGGTGGTTTATTGGCGGCATCCTACCTATGAATTATTATTTGATAGAGTATTAGAAACTGCCCTTGGAGGCGCTATTGCAATAGTCACCAGTATTATTTTAAAACTATTTAGAGATGCCAAATAGCTCTATCAGAGAGATATTCAAGTCGCTGCTAGAAGTAAGTGAATATTTGCAGTCAACAACACTACCGCCTGAAGCATGACGCATATTGCGAGGAAACGGCCTATTTCCCCGCAACTTCAAATATCACCAAGGTAGTGGGGCTTTCTCACTATTGGCATGTTCTCCGTAATACAAAGACGGTAAAAAACGTGATAAATAAGTAAACTCGTTATAACAATGGCGCATCAATTCCAAACCAATTTCATCAGGTAGCTCAGTGGCCGGGTTAGCTAATGAAGCCCCTAATAAAAAACGACTACGTAAAACACAACCAAATTCAGTATCCCGTGTTAAGTGCATCATTTTACCATCAATAGGGTAACCCTCATTATCCACCACAACATTATCCCCAAAACCAATCGATGCGCAGACTGCGCCAGAAATGTAATTATTTTCCATCGCTTGCTGTAGCTCTTGCTTATCAAAGAAATCACTGCCGTGACGAAATTTAAGCTTAGCTGCAACAGGCGGAATAGTTCCTAAGGATTCAACAGCATGAATTGATGCGCCAATATAACTTTCGCCTCTTTGCCATTTATCATCCCAACCACGGTGCTCTACATGGTCATGAGGGTGCCACCAGCGAATATGCTGAGTTGTTTCAAAAAAGGTAAACCACCACTCTAGCATTCTTCCTTTGCAGCCGTGTAAATCGGTTCTAACGGCTACAGTAAGTAAGCCCTGCTCATCCCGCTCTATTCCCATTTCTAAGCGCAATGGCTCTGGTCGTAATAAATCATGAATGTTTTCAACTGCCCATGTGTTTTGTTTTTTCATCTCAGGCTCCAAAATATAATTAGGAAACTTAATTTGTTTCTTAATTATATTTGAGCTAAAATAGGGATAAGTCAAGAACAATAAATGAGAATAACCATTGATGCTAAAAAGTGATCAAACTAAACCTACTCGTGGGCGACCTAGCGTTCCAGAATCTGAATTAAAGGAAAAGATTGTTCAGGCTACGACTGCGCTTCTCTTAGAAGAGGGCTACCTCGCCACCACGATTGATACCGTCGCTAAACGTGCTGGGGTTGCAAAGAAGACTATTTACCGCTTTGTTGATAACAAAGAAACCTTAATTGAATTGGTCATTTTAAGTTGGACAGATAGTTTCGTTCCGCTATTTGAACGTGAAGCGCACAGCCCTGAAGCCTTTTTTGAGTTACTCACAATCAATCTCAATACCATCGCTAAAAAAGTACTTTCAGCACAAGCTGTGGGTTTGTTTCGCCTGCTACAAACTGAGTTTAAACAAAAAAATATTTTGCTTGAGAAATATCAAGCAAGCGGCATCGAGCGTAGCCGTAGCCTACTAGCCGAATGGCTAAGAAAGCATGCACAAAAGCGCTATATTCAGCATAACGACTTTGCTGTTGTTAGCGATTTAATTTTGTCTATGGCGATCGCTGAACCACTTAGGCAAATTTCATTAGGCCTTCTCCCTGAAGGGCTCAGTCCTCAAGTGGAAAAAAGAACTCAGCAGGTCGTTCACTTTTGCCAAGCCGTATTAAATCCAAGTGGTGCTTCACGAAATGAAAGTTAATAAGATTACGAAATGAATAACTCTGTTCTATACTTTTAAAAGAATAATAAGCACTCAAGTCCGCAATATCAGTATTGATGAGTATCGCACTCAGGTATAAGGGAGCTGAAAATGAAAATATCGATCATCGGTGCAACAGGGTTTGTCGGTAAAGCCTTAGTTGCTGAAGCTTTACTTCGTCATCATCAAGTCACGGCAATTTCTCGTCATAGTAACCAATTACCACAACATGCTTATTTGATTACTGCATCGGGGGACATTACCGATGTTGCTTGGCTAACGTCACGCCTAAAAGGTCAGGATGTGGTCATTAGTGCCTTCAATGCGGGTTGGCAAAATCCTAATTTATACCAAGATACTGTGACAGGTAACCAAGCTATTTTACAAGCGGTACAAAAGTCGATGGTAAAACGATTCATCGTAGTCGGAGGTGCAGGTAGCCTTAAAATTGCACCTGGAGTTGACCTCATTGACTCCCCTGAATTCCCAGCTGAAATTAAGCCCGGAGCCCAAGCGATGCGCGAGTTTAAGAACCAATTACAAACGATTGATTCCTTAGATTGGACTTACGTGTCCCCCGCCGCAATGCTGGAAGTCGGGGAAAGAACAGAAACGTTCCGCTTGGGAGGGGAGCAGTTATTGATGAATGGCAGTGTTCCTGCAAAAATTTCAGTTGAAGACTTAGCCGTCGCTATTTTGGACGAAGTCAATAACTCACAATTTATTCGCCAACAGTTCACTGCGGCATACTAAATTTTGCCCAAAAAAAGCCGGTAAAATATTTACCGGCAAAGATAGATAACAGATTTGGTGTTTAACTTATTTCATTCACGTATAGCTAGCTTTATTCACGACTTAACTTACTTTTCACGATGTTTGGCGGCATAAGCCTCACTATTTACCCAGTTATGGTCTTTTTCCCAGGTAAATAACCACTTACGTGTTGGCCCGGCCATAACATTGAGGTAATAGTTGTCATAGCCAGCCATAGTGGCCATTGGGTGATAGCCTTTTGGCACCATAACGACATCTTTGTTATACACAGCCATACATTCATCTAACTCGCGATCGTCAGTGTAAACGCGCTGCATACAGAAACCTTGAGGTGGATTCAATCGGTGGTAATACGTTTCTTCCAAATACGTTTCATTTGGCTCATTATCGGTATCATGCTTGTGACTTGGGTAAGAACTGGTACAACCTTCATCCGTATAAACTTCCACAACCAACAAGCTATCTGCCGCTTTATCATCCGGCAAAATATTATGCACATAGCGCTTGTTGTAGCCATGACCACGCTGTTCTGCACCGATGTCATCTGGCCCGATTAAACGTGTTGGATAAGTGCCCTTTCCTTTGGCACTGCAAACGGCCAATTCAAGGTCAGTATCTGCGGTGACTTCAGCAAACTCTTGGGCAGTCACATAAACTGCGTAAGGTTTTTTACGTTCGAATGGATCCATGCGATCACCAATATTTTCAAACGTTTGGGCGGGTGTTTTAATCGTCGCTTTACCTGCCACTAAGACTAAGCACATTTCATTTTCAGAAGCGGGTAAGGAAATAGACTCACCTTGTTTTAATTCGTAAACATCGAAGTGAACATAACCCCAGTTAGCGATTTGTGGGGTGATATGCTGAGTACGCTTATGTGCATCTGGAGCATGGTATTTCGACAATAATTTTGACATAACTTTCCTCTGACACTTTTTAGGTTCTAGATATTTAAATCTTTTAAGTTACTTATGTTCCAGAACATTCAGTTTGTGGCTAAAGTCGGCAAACAAAGCCAACAATGCCACAAACTAAAATACAGCGAAGACTTAGATTAGCCCTGCATCTTTAGCAAACTTATGCAGATTCTTGTAACCCAAGGTGGCATAAGTCAATGGGTGTGCAATCGCAGGGTCTTGCTCAGCCTCAACCACGAGCCAACCATTTTCATATTGGCTGTTTTTCAATACTTTAAAAACTTCAGGGTAATTCACACAACCATCACCAGGTACAGTAAAGACCCCTGCTAATACCGCATCTAAGAAGCTAGTTTTACGGTTTCTAACATCACTCAGTACATCGGCGCGGACATCTTTGCAATGTACGTGATTGATGCGTTTTGCCCAACGTTTTGCCACTTCCACAGGATCTGCACCAGCAAATGTTAAATGCCCAGTATCCAGCAATAAGCCAACTTCATCCCCAGTGTGCTTCATTAAGTTATCAACGTCTTCCGCTGACTCAATCACGGTTCCCATATGATGGTGATAGGCGATTTTAACCCCTTGAGATAAGGTATATTTTGCAAACTCAGTCAATTTCTTACCGTATTCTTCCCATTGATCCGCTGGGAACAACGGTCGCATGTGAACAGGTTTGTTTTGATCACCATGGATACAGTGAGTCACTTCTGCAAACACCATCACTTTAGCGCCTAAATCACGCAGTAACGCTAAGTGCCCTTGTACCGCTTCAATTTCTTCTTCCACGCTGCGAGTTAATAATTCCCCCGAATACCAGCCTGAAACGAGTTGTAAATCATGCTGCTTTAAAATAGGCCCTAAGATTTCCGCTTTACGTGGAAATTTGTTGCCTAACTCGAAACCAGCAAACCCGGCCTGACGCCCTTCTGTTAAACATGTTTCTAGAGACGTTTCTGCCCCTAAAGTGGGTAAATCATCATTGGTCCATGTCAAAGGGTTGATACCAAGTTGGATTGCCATGATGAAGCTCCTGTGTAGGTAAGAGTAATATTATTTACGCTGACGCCATAAGGCTATCAGGTTTAAGTAATTGGTTTTAATTTTTTGAACCAACTCGTCATCGTTGATTTCCCCCTTCATCCACTCAAGTGAAGGCTTACCAAATAAGGTTCGACCGACAGCGAACCCTTTGACGATTGATTTCCCTGCCGCTGCATTGAAGCCGGCTTGCAGTTCTGCTTGAGGCGCATCAAGCCCTAATAGCACAACACCACGGCAGTATGGGTCACGCTCTTGGATCAGAGCATCTACTTCATCCCAATTTTCAGCTTGTAGCGGTGGTAATTTCCACCAATCCGGTTTGATACCTAAGTTATAGAAACGTTTAATTGCACGTAAATACAGCTCATCGTTACGTTCCATATCCGCAGGTAATATCACTTCGAGTAATAATTCATGACCTGATTGGCAACATGCGCTATATACTTCTTGAACGGTTTTTTCTTGTTCTAAGCGTAACGGATGGTTATCTTCTGGATGGAAGAACACCAAACATTTCACTATATGTTCTTTCGGCCAGCTGACCAGCTGAGAACCGATGTTGCCATGCTCTAAACACAATGGTCTTGACGCTGGCAGTTCAATTGGACGACCTATCCACCAGCCACGTCCTGTCACATCATTCAGCACATCTTGACCGAAAGTACTGTCACAGAGTAACCCAGCTTTACCTTGTAAATTCGCCTCTTGTGCCACTTCACTGCTGGCACGGAAAATCAATTTTTTCAGATAAGGAATACACGATAAATCCGCCCCCGCATGACGAGCCATATCGACAAATTGGATGCGGTGGTCAAATGCCATAACACAGAGTTCACTCCACTGAGTGCGACGAGAAGTCACTCGATGCAGATGGTTGAGCACTGGGTCAAGATCCGGACGTGGCACAACAGCAGCGCGCTCAAGATAATTATCCAGCTCAATTTTTGTTGGCATGGCAGGAGCACAACCGTGGCGAGAAACCACTAAAGCACCACACGCATTGGCATAAGCGCAGGCTTTTTCCCAACCCTCACCATTCAAATAGCCACGTAATAAGCCAGACATAAATGCATCACCAGCGCCTAATACGTTGAGCACTTCAACTCTGACACCATGAACCGTGATCCCTTCGTCCAATGTTTCTGGAATGGCGCCACTAAATACAGAGCACCCCAAAGAGCCACGCTTACACACTAATTCTGCATCTGTTAATTGGCGGATATTTTTCAGGGCTTGAATGGTATCCGTCGTACCCCCAGCAATATGGAACTCTTCCTCGGTACCCACAATCAGGTCAAACTGCGATAACACTTCTTGTAGCTTTGCTGTCACACTGTCAGACGCAATAAAGCGAGTTTCACCATCACCGAGAGACGTTAGCCCCCATAAAACTGGGCGATAATCGATATCAATGGCTGTTTTAACATTATTGCGTTTCGCATATTCCAATGCTTTTAATACGGCCGCACGGGTTTTTGGATTCGATAGATGCGTCCCGGTAATTGCTAAACAACGTGCTGAAGCAATATACTCCTCGGTAAAATCCTCTGGCGTAATCGCCATATCCGCACAATTATCACGATAGAAAATTAATGGGAACGTGTCTTGGTCTTTGATCCCTAAGATAACAAGCGCAGTTAATCTGTCTTTATCTGTAATAAGGTGGCTGGTATCGCATCCTACACGCTGTAATTCCTCGCGTAAAAAGCGCCCCATATGTTCATCCCCCACACGGGCAAGCATTGACGATTTCAATCCTTGTATAGCTGTACCGAATGCAACATTACCCGAGGAACCTCCTAGGTATTTTGCAAACGTACTCATATCTTCTAGGCGAGAACCTATCTGCTGCCCATACAGGTCAACGGCAATACGGCCCATACAGATAACATCTAACTTCTTCTGCTTATCCATTAATTACCCCTTAACTGCAACAGAATTAATTGATTTCTTTAACTTTAACCCAACGCTGCTCTTCATATGAGCGTGCGATAGCATCTAAAATACGCGAGACTTTCCAGCCTTCCTCAAAGTCAGGCCACATTGGCTTGCCTGTTGCAACTCCATCAATTAAGTCGCGTACTTCAACGGTTTTTTGATCATTAAAGCCAATACCATGACCTGCACCATTACAGAACGGTGCGTAGTCTGGATGTTGAGGCCCCACAAGGATCGTTTTGAAGCCTTGGCGATTAGCTGGCTCATCATGGCGATACAGTTTTAACTCAGCCATTCTTTCTTGCGTGAAAGACAGTGTTCCTTTGGTACCTGTCACCACATAGGTCAGCCCCATTTTCCGTCCAGCGGCAATGCGGGATGTTTCGATAACCCCCATCGCACCGCCAGCAAAACGAACCATCGCATGAGCCTGATCTTCGTTTTCCACAGGCACCATCACCGATGACCCTTCTTTTTCTGGGCGTTGTTTAATGACAATTTCCATGTCGCCACAAACCGTTTCGATATCACCGACTAAAAATTGCGCCATATTGATAATGTGGGCAGATAAATCCCCCAATGCACCTAAGCCTGCTTTTTCTTTAAAACAGTGCCAATGAATAGGCGCATTTGGGTCTGCCATATAGTCTTCGTTATGGGTGCCATAGAAATGAATAACCTCACCTATCTCGCCATTTGCAATGATTTCTTTTGCTAGCTGCGATGTTGGGTTTTTCATGTAATTAAACCCCACTAAAGTTAAAACACCGGCTTTTTTGGCCGCTTCGACCATTTCTTTAGCATCATTGGAATCGAGCGCTAATGGTTTTTCGCAATAAACATGTTTGCCATGCTTAATGGCTTCCATTGCCATTTCTTTGTGCAAAAAGTTAGGCGAACAAATGTCCACCACATCAATATTTGGGTCAGCGACTAATTTACGCCAATCATCAGTTGAGCGATTGAACCCCATTTCTTGGGCTCGCGCCTTCGCTAACTCTGGTGTAATTTCAGCGATCATTTCACGCACTAGCTTCCCTTGTAACGGAAAAACAGTAGGTGCTTGTGCATAAGCAATGGCATGAGCACGTCCAATATAGCCAGTACCAATCATACCGATACGGATTTCTTTCATTTGTTCTACCTCTCGCTCATTTCTATGGCGCAATGGCTAACCAATGCTTTCCCAGTTATTCAAAAGTTGATGATAATGTTATACGGAATATTCATTTCATTTTCAATAAAATTGAGAACATTAGTTTCATTATGTGATCTGGCGTTAATTTTTTGTGTAATCATCTAATATATAAAGGATTAACCAAACAAAAAGGAAAGCACAAAAAGATAATCCACACATAAAAATGAAATAAAAGAGTTAGAAATGGAATAAAAAAACAAAAAATGAAATGAAGATGAAATATAAATGATGTTCTGATGAAAACCGCCATCAACGCACTTTGCATTGATGGCGGTATTATTATGCGGCTGAATATTAACGATGCAGAATACTTAAAAACTCTTCCTTGCTGGATGTCAGAGACAAGGCATTAGCAATAAACTCATCACTAAAAATCAAAGCAATTTCCTTGAGTACATCAATATGTTCCCTTGATTTTGCAATCACACCGATGGCAATGAACATCACATTAGTTCGGTCCCAAATAACCCCATCCGGGAACTGAAAAATCTCAACGCCAGTGTGCAAAATAATGTCGTTGGCTGACTTAG
This sequence comes from Morpho helenor, assembly GCA_029227775.1. NCBI lineage: Eukaryota > Metazoa > Arthropoda > Insecta > Lepidoptera > Nymphalidae > Morpho > Morpho helenor. The sequence continues at coordinate 113,443 of JARGCU010000029.1, read as the reverse complement.
GCAAATGGGGCAATGTGATACCGTTGCCTAAAAATGTTGAGATTTGTTGCTCTCGCTCATTCAAAAAATGCACGCAGTCTCTATCCACATACCCTTTATTCTTAAACTCCGTTCCGACCATCTTCAAAACTTCGGCTTTATTTCTTGCCTGACAACCTAAATGCAGATTACTGGTGGTTAGTTGTTCAATCATATCCAACCCTCTATTAAGTTAATTAAGTGCATTCGTGCTGTGAATGCACTGCAATAACTACATTGATGACAGTTCTTCTTCTAACTGTTCTAACGATTTGTTTGACGTTTCTGGCAGTAATTTCACCACAAAAATAATAGCCAAGTAGTTTATCACGGCAAAAATCAAGAACACTGGGCCTAAGCCAAGTTCGGCTTGTAACACTGGGAACAAGTAGCTGACGATAGCATTCATGATCCACATGAAGAATACGGAGATCCCCATAGACAAACCGCGAATTTTCAGTGGGAATAGCTCAGCCAATACGACCCAAGTCAAGAAGCCCATCGTACCTTGCATGACACCAACAAACACCGCACCTAATAACCAAATTAGCGTCGCTTTAACATCCCCCGTTAAGAAGTAGTCAGTGGCAGCGATGAGTAAGTGCAAAGAAGCCATTAACGCAAAACCACCCACAATTAATGTCTTACGTTTAAAACGGTCAACTAAGAAAAGCACCCCAATAACCATACCACCCACAGAGAAAACACCATTCAATACGTTGAAAACTAAAGATGTTTGCTCAGAGAAACCTGCTGTTTTTAGGATTTCTGTGCCGTAGTACATAATGACGTTAACCCCAGTGGTTTGCTGTAAAGCAGCCCACACAATACCGATTAACACCAATTTGAAAATCCAAGGCGTATGAAAAATTAAGGCTAAGTTGCGCTTGTTCGCATTTGGGTTTTTCTTCGCTTCTGCGGCCTCGACATCTAACAAAGTCACAATATCATCAAACTCTTGCAGTGCGCGTTTTTCTGGGCGAATTTGCTTGAGGATCTTGAGTGCCTCTTCACGGCGGTTTTTACTCATTAACCAACGTGGACTTTCTGGTGCTTTCCACATACCAAATAGTAAGCACAAGGCTGGAACCGCTTGTACTAGCAACATATAACGCCAGACATCAGGCAAGTGTCCCCAGATAGAACCGATGATCGCATTGATTGCAAATGCGGCTAACTGACCGATAACAATGGCAACTTCATTTAGCCCTGTGAGTTTCCCCCGCATTTCTGTCGGAGCTACTTCAGAAATAAATGTAGGAGCCGTCACGGAGGCACCACCAACAGCAAATCCAAGTAGGAATCTGGCAATCAGTAAAATTTCAATATTGGGCGCCGCAGCCGACAAAAATGCACCAATTAAAAATAAGAAAGAGAGGTAAAGCAAATAAGTACGTCGACCCACAAAGTCAGCAATACGTCCACCACAAACACTTCCTAACGCAGCACCAACCAACAGGACGCTCATCACAAGCCCTTCCGTGGTTGGCGTTAGCCCCATGTTTTCTTTCAGTGATGAAAAAGCTCCATTAATTACACCGGTATCATAACCAAAAAGTAATCCGCCAAAGGTGGCAACCAAGGTTATTTGGTGCAACCTTTTTCTCTGTTGTGGATTGAGATTCATTATTAATGACATATTATTACCTTATTATTTGAATCATTATGTCTACCAAAAAATGATCTTTCAGTATTTAAATAAATTTCTTTACGTTGAGTATTAAATAATAAAAAATTTTTTGGCACTCTGATTTGAATCGCTACTTCGCTAACTTCAAGTCTGACCTATAGTTTGTTAAAATTAGTCATTGAGAAATTAAAACAATAAATACATCAACTTAAATTAATAAAACAAAAGTAAGATTGTAAAAAAGCCTCAATTTAAATCGGAATATTGAAAGCCTGTAGAGTATTTAATTAAATGTAAGGTCAGTAATTATATATACCGCTCATTCATGAATAGAATGAATATATTGGGGTTTTAATGGTGAGAGATAAATCCATTTTCACTCACCATTTTCATCAAATTAAAGAATATCTTTAACCCGATAAATTACAGCTTAATTTCTTTACCCGTTTTTAATGACTCTAACGCTTTATCTGCTAGATACAGTGCAAGTTCACCATCTGTACCCGTTGTTTCAGATTCTGCACGCCCCGCTAAAATATCAACAAAATGTTGCCATTCTGCTTTATAAGCTTCGTGATAACGCTGCAAGAAGAAATATTCAGGTTTTGCCGATAAACAACCCACTTCACTTAATAATGCGACACTATTTTCTTTAATATTTCCAGCGGTTAATAAGCCTTTTTCACCGTGTAATTCAACACGTTGATCATAACCATAACCTGAGCGGCGGCTGTTCACGATGGTTGCCATTGCCCCTGAAGGGAATTTCAAAATGATAAATGCAGTGTCAATATCACCCGCTTGGCCAATCGCAGGGTCAACGACATTACTTCCTTGAGCAAACACGGAGCAGGGTTCTTCGCCAATCATAAAGCGAGCCATATCAAAGTCATGAATCGTCATGTCTCTGAACATTCCACCTGAGACTTTGACATATTCTGCTGGTGGTGGTGATGGGTCACGCGACGTAATAATTAAAGATTCAGCCTTCCCAATAGCGCCTTGTTGGAATAAATTTTTCAAGTGGCGAAATTGTGGGTCATAGCGACGGTTAAAACCAATAAATAGTGGAACATTGTGCTCTTTCACGCTTTTTAAACACTGTTTCACGCGCTCAAGGTCGAGGTGAACAGGTTTTTCACAGAAAATAACTTTTTTATGTTTTGCTGCCAGTTCGATTAAATCAGCGTGAGTATCTGTGGCAGAAGCAATTAAAACACCGTGTACATTAGGGTCTTGCATCGCTTCTTCTGTTGTCTGCACTTTAGCTTGGTACTTTTCAGCCAAGGCAACCGCATTGGGTTGATAAGGGTCGATAACAGAATAAAGTGTCGTTTCTTTATGGCCGGCAATATTAACAGCATGAACCTGTCCGATACGTCCTGCGCCGAATAGTGCTATATTGAACATTCAAATGCTCCTTGATACCTTAAATCCACTATTTGGATATTACGGAATATACCAAATAAAACGTTCATTTCAATTTATAATTTTTTGGAAATTATATTTTTGGGCTCTAGCTAACAAATGTTACATTAAAGTGTATTTTTAGTGTTATTCAGATCACAAAATGACAATGCAAGCTATCAGCATTTAACAATAAAGTCTGTGTTTCATTGCACATTAATTTCTTATCCCTTACTTTTCCTATCTTTCATCGGCCCCAAAATAAAACATATGTTTCAATTAATAGTTTTTCAAACTATAAAAACCATAAAAAAACCCAGCCAAAGCTGGGTATAGAACGACAAGTGGTAACCACTATACAATTTTAAACGAACGCAATCCCTGCTAAATTTCCAATAACTACCCTACCTGACGACATCTGGCCCATAAATAAAAACGTCAAATATCCCTCGACGGTAAAACACCGTCGAGTTATTTCAATAACGTCTAAGTTCAAAGAAAATACATTGGTTAATAAAGTCGAACTTTGTGCTCAACCATTTCTTTGATTTTTTCAGCGGCAGCGACAACCTTTGGCTTTTTAGAAACTTGCGCTGTCCCTGTACGCCACCATGCCTCATAGCCATCAGTCATAGTTTTTGGTAGCACTTTAATATCAATCAATACGCAACCTGAATGAGACTTAGCCTCTTCCAGTGCCGCTATTAATTGTTCCTCATCATGCACCCGATAACTTTTACAACCATAACTTTGCGCATTTTTAGCAAAATCAACTTTCACTAAAGGCCCATCCATTAAGCCTGTTTGTGGGTTTCTGTGGCGATTTTCTGTGCCGAAACTCCCCATACCTTGGCTCATTTGCAAGTTATTAATACAACCAAACCCTGCATTATCAAACAGTAAGATAGTTATCTTAATATTTTCCTGAATCGCAGTTTGTAGCTCACTGTGTAGCATCAAGTAAGAGCCATCGCCTACCATCGCATAAACAGGTTGTTTAGGTGCGGCTATTTTAGCCCCAACAGCCGCTGCAATTTCATATCCCATGCATGAATAGCCATATTCAAGATGGTAAGTATCACGTTGTTTTGGTAGCCAAATGCGCTGTAAATCTCCTGGAAGTGACCCCGCTGCACCAACAATAATCGCATCATCTTCCATGTGTTGCTGCATCAAACCCAACACCCGAGTTTGAGCCAGTTCTGTCCCTAATGTTTTACTGTATTCGTCCAGCTTATCATCAAGGTGACCTGCAATTTCAGGTACAAAATCCAATGGCCGATACTGAATACTAAACAAACGATCGAGTTCATTTTTCCATTGTTGCTTAGCTTGTTGGATTTCCTCCCTCCACTGAGTTTGGTAATGGGAGTCTTTCATCTTTATATCAATCGCTTGCAAAGCTTCTTTTGCATCAGCAACCACTTTCAATGCATCCAACTTACCTGCATCAAACTCTGCAACGTTAATGTTTAAGAACTTAACGTTTGGATGACTAAACAACGACTTAGATGCCGTAGTAAAGTCCGTAAAACGGGTGCCCACACCAATAACTAAATCAGCGTCTTTCGCCAGCAAGTTAGCCGCCAGCCCCCCTGTGGTACCAATTCCGCCCATATTCAATGGGTGATTAGCAACGATGGCACTTTTACCCGCTTGAGTCTCGCCAAATGGAATGTTGTAATCTTCCGCAAATTGTAAAAAGGCATCATGAGCTTCGGAATAGCGCACGCCACCGCCACACACCAACAGTGGTTTTTTCTTACTGCGGATCAGATTAACGGCCTCTTCGATACTTATCGTGGTTGGAGGCCTACGCTCAATACGATGAACCCGTTTTTCAAAGAAATAGTCTGGGTAATCCCATGCCTCACCTTGAACATCCTGTGGTAGACAGATGGTTACGGCCCCTGTATCCGCTGGGTCAGTGAGTACTCGCATTGCGTTGACCATGGCGGCCATCAGTTGCTCTGGGCGTGAAACTCGGTCCCAATAACGCGAAACAGGGCGAAAACAATCATTAGTGCTAATTGTTCCATCACCATACTGTTCAACCTGCTGCAATACAGGGTCTGGCTGGCGAGTAGCAAACGTGTCTCCCGGCAGTAATAATAATGGGATACGATTAGCTGTTGCTGTTGCTGCTGCAGTGATCATATTCGCGGCACCGGGACCGACAGAAGATGTCACAGCAAAAATTTGTTTACGTTTTTTTTGTTTAGCAAAGCCCGTCGCAATATGCGCCATTCCTTGCTCATTACATCCTTGATAAACGCGTAGATGACCAGGCGCTTCTTCCAGCGCCTGACCTAAACCCACAACATTACCATGGCCAAAAATCGTAAATACTCCCTGAATAAACGGATACTGCTCACCATCGACATCAACATATTGTTGGTTGAGAAATTTAACCAACGCTTGAGCGGTCGTCATTTTCTGCTTATTCATACGGGTCTCCATTTATTCCATGGTTGGCATTGTGAAACTACTTTCATGATGCTCTAGGCGAACACTGGCCGGCCAACGGCTAGTGACTGTTTTCATGCGAGTATAGAAGCGAACACCATCATTCCCATGAACGTTTAGTGGCCCAAAAATAGAACGTTTCCAGCCACCAAAACTGTGGAATGCCATCGGTACTGGAATTGGAATGTTGATCCCAACCATCCCTGCTTGGACATTTTCTTGGAATTCGCGTGCCGTTTCACCATCACGGGTGAAAATAGCAGTTCCGTTACCATATTCATGTTGGTTAATTAATTTCAAACCTGTTTCGAAATCTGGAACGCGTACTACAGCTAATACAGGCCCAAAAATTTCTTCTTTATAAATATCCATTTCAGGTGTGACATTATCAAATAATGTTGGCCCTACAAAGTAACCGTTTTCGAAACCTTTAACTTTAAAATCACGACCATCAACCAGTAACTTCGCGCCTTGTTTTTCACCGCTGGTAATATAGTCGCAAATTTTGGCTTTATGTTGTGCCGAAATCACTGGCCCCATATCATTCTCTTTACCTTCAGTAATACCAGGTCCCACAGACATTTTAGCAATTTGGCCTTTCAAGTTCGCAATGAGCGCATCCGCTGTTTCATCACCAACGGCTAAGACGACTGACAGCGCCATGCAACGCTCACCAGCCGCACCAAATGCAGCCCCCATGATAGCATTTGCTGCCTGCCCCATATCTGCATCTGGCATTAAGATACAGTGATTTTTAGCACCACCGAGCGCTTGGCAACGCTTACCATGCGCTGATGCTGTCGTGTAAATATATTCTGCAATTGGCGTTGAACCAACAAAGCTAACCGCTTGAACTTCTGGCGCAGTTAATAACACATCTACCGATTCTTTATCCCCTTGAACAACGTTAAATACGCCATCAGGTAAACCCGCTTCTTTTAATAATTTGGCTAATGCTAAAGCTAAAGAAGGGTCTTTTTCAGAAGGTTTTAAAATAAAGGTATTCCCAGTCGCAATAGCCACTGGGAACATCCACATAGGCACCATTGCTGGGAAGTTAAATGGTGTGATACCCGCACAAACACCTAATGGCTGCATTAATGAGTGGCTATCAACCCCCGTCGCGACATTGGCAGAATGTTCACCTTTTTGTAAATGTGGGATACCGCAGGCAAACTCAACAACTTCCAAACCTCGAGTTAATTCACCCACCGCATCAGAAAAAACTTTACCATGCTCTTTAGAAATAAGACGCGCAAGATCATCCATATTATCTTCGAGTAATGCTTTAAATTTAAATAGGATCCGCGAACGTTTTAATGGTGAAAGTTTTGACCACTTTGGAAATGCTTTGTGCGCAATTGCTATAGCTTGTTTCGTTTCATCCGCGCTACTAAGTACCACCTGCGCAATTTGTTCCCCCGTTGCCGGGTTGAATACAGGTGCAAAACGCCCACTTTTGCTGGATACTATTTCACCACCAATGAAATTATGAATTTGTTCCATGTTGCCTCTCTTTAACTGACAGGATTACGTTGTTGATTAATGTATATGAAATATTTGTTTCATTTACAACTAAATTTGAAATAACATTCGATTTATGTGATCCAGCCAAAGTTTTTATGAAATTCTTTATCTAGGTTAAAGAAAGCCGTCTCGTGATAGTACACAACAGCCTTAAATTTGAAAAACTCGCTAAACTATCACTGAAAATAGAAGCTGATAGGTTTATTTAATAACAGAAATTGTCGATGTAACTCATTCTATTTGCTAATTGAAGTTCGAACTATTTATGTTATTTAAATCAGAAAAAAATGAAAATATGAACTAACTGTTTCAAAAAGATTCGACTAACGGAAGAAAACAACTACAATTAGAGCCAAATCATGGAGGTTATATGTCAAGTGCATCAAATTTAAATGAGTTTCAAGAGCAAGTTCGCTCTCGCTATGATGAATTAAGCAAACGTCTACAACAAGTTGCTCGGTATGTATTAGATAACACCAACAGTGTCGCTTTTGATACTGTGGCAGTCATTGCCAAAGAAGCCAATGTTCCCCCTTCGACTTTGATCCGCTTTGCAAATGCGTTCAATTTCAGCGGGTTCAATGAAATGAAACAACTGTTTCGCATGAATCTGGTCGAAGAAACAGCCAGCTATACAGACAGAGCAAGGATGTTTCGAGAAATGGACGCTGACCAAGAGCTCAGCGATGATCCATCCCAAATTTTGAAAGAATTTGCGCATTCCAACGCGCAAGCGCTACAACAGATGGCGGCAAGAACCCCTGCCGAAGATATGGAAAAAGCGGTTTCCTTGTTAGCGAATGCACAGAATGTTTATATTATTGGGCTACGCCGTTCTTTTAGCGTTGCAACCTATTTAAGCTATGCACTAAGTCATCTTGAATGTCGCCCTGTGCTTATCGATGGGCTTGGTGGGATGTTTAAAGAACAAATCAGCCGGATCAGCGAAAATGACGTCGTCATTTCAATTAGTTTCACACCCTATGCAGCTGAAACCGTAATGGTTAGTGAAAAAGCGGCACAAGCGGGGGCACAGCAGATTGTCATTACCGATAGTCAAATCAGCCCATTAGCAAGCTTTAGTGACGTATGCTTTGTCGTCAAAGAAGCGCAAGTGGATGCATTCCGCTCCCAATCTGCCACCTTGTGCTTAGCGCAATCACTGACTGTCGCTTTAGCCTATCGCCAAGGTAGTAAACTCGTTTAAGATTATTAGGCTCTGTAATTAAACACCTCCATTAATTCAGAGCCAACTTCTCATATTTATTCACTATTAACCTATCCAGCCTATTTTCCTTTAGAGCTAACAACAAGAATGTCACTTTGGTTGAATATTTCCCCTAATTTGTGAGTTGCATCATAAAATACAAATTCTAAAAAAACATTCAAATGAAATTATCATTTCACCCTGTTATGTTGTAATTATGTAAAGGCCTAACTATAAGCCAAGATTAAGGGGTAAGAATGTTAAACACACACTTTCTTTATTTACTCGGTCATCTTCGTTTAATTGAAGAACAACACTCCGTGACCTCCCTTAACCCGTCAGGGATTGGCTTAATTGGTACTGCGAGTCATAATCAACTTTATATGCATGCAGTTAAACAAAGTGCTCACCATAGTCAATTGAAATCAGTATGCAATATTGCTCCTTCTCAACCCTCGATGACCTACTTTTCGGAGCAAAAGCAAAAAATAGAACAATTGATGAGCCATGAAGAAATTGACTCCATCATTGTCACTGAGATTTGTAGTGATGAGCTATTGAAATATACCGTAAATGCGGCAATAGCGGCAGGAAAGGATGTATTGCTCAATAATATTCCTAATTACAGCAATGAGGAATTTGAACAATTACTGAAACAGGCAACAAAGAATGATGTTTTAATTGATTACAACCAGCCCCTATACTTTGATGAGCAATTCGCGAAAGTCAAAATTACCTTACAAGACCAACACCAGCTAGATACCGGCTTATTGCGTTTATCTGCACACCGAATGATCGAAGCGGAAAATAGGCTACCGGTAAATACGCTACGGGCAACACTAGCGCAAAAAGTTGAATTGCTCATTACACTACTACCTGATGTGGCATTCTCGGCATTGTCGATTCAATATTCACATCCTCTTAAACAAATGGAAGATGGTGATGTTTTGATTATCAACTTCAAACATAAATGTGGGTTATTAGTATCACTTGAATTATTTTTTAATACAGGAAGTGTGTTAGATAAACTGACCCTTAAGCAATGTAATAACAGCTATGAAATTGAAGATAAAGTCTGCATTAATCAATTACATCAATCCATTGATGAAGGCGATGTCATTTTCAAACAGCTAGACCAATTTGTTTTGAAGCTACGCAATGATACAAAACTGCCACCCGTCTCCCACTGGGAACGCACGAATAGACTTACCCATGATTTACTGGAACAACTAAGCCATAGTGGCTTTATTTGATTTCAATAAAAACAGAGGGATAGCAAATTTCATCAACATTATTCTAGCATTCAATTCCGTATAGGATGAAACTATATACTACGTTATACATAGTATTTCAGATAAACTATTTACCTTAAAATAATAAATAGATAATTTTATTATCATCTATCATTTTAATTTATAGATATCATTAAATGAGTTACAGCAATGTGCTGACTATAAAATTTTTTAAATACTATCAGCTAGTGTATTGTGCTACGGACTCCACCATTAATATTAACTACACCATATAAAAAAGCCGTAGGCTCTACATTGAATAAATAAGCAAACTGAAATAGTGAATCCACATCAATACAAATTTCACCGCTCTCAAAACGAGTCATTTCATCCTCAGTGACACCAATTAAGTTTGCAGTTTGCTTAACAGTCATTTTATGACTCTCTCGCTGCTTACGAATTTTTATCCCTAGCATTTTAGCAATATTATCTTTACTCATAACAGCCTCTATTACATATTTAATATAATTAATTGATTGCGTAAGTTAGCATCACCTTTTAATTTATAAATTGATTTAAGATAATAATTTTTCATTAAAACCCATCAATTTAAGACTATTCCCTTACTAAAAAATGAACAACTTTCAATTTAACTAATTGATATTTATTAATTATATCAATTTCATTGTTACATATAAAAATTGAACAAGATCACATTAAAATCACACCAAAATGTCTAAAGCCAGCCACCTAATTCAACAATCCAATAATGAATTGAGCTTATTTTATTTTTATCTAATACTCTAACTTATATTTTCCACTTTAATAACCTAGTTTAATGTTATTTACTTAAGGAAATCGTGACTACTTGTTGTTAACCGTATCAATAAGTTTCCATAGAAACCAATTTACTCTAGTTGAGGATTACTCCTTAATAAGTATATTCAATATTTATATAGCCAACCATAAATTTAGTGCTATTTTTTAAAAAATCCATCATAAAAATAGCAACAAAACGGCCAGAAGATATTACATCTAGGTAAATTAATAATTTGCTATTCAAATCTCACTATCAATCAATTATTGAATATCTTAAATAGATTATTAAAAAACAACACTCATAATAACTTTCAGGCTTTATTCATGTCGTAAATTTATATTTTCATTAAAAATATGCTGTACCCTTTATTAATCCCAAATAAGTGTATTCCCCTCTTTTATCACTATGTTCCAAAAAGAAAAACTTACTTAACTTCACATCTTTTTAATAAAATTGTCAGTAGACATGGTATCCTATTATGAGCATCCATGAATATGTACCTAGCATAAGTGATGGTTATTACCATTATTGATATTTTAGGTAAAAGCGACTTGAAAGGATAATCATGCTACAAGAAAGTGTTATCAGGGAAATCATTCTCTGGATAGAACAAAACTTAGAATCTCGCCTATCCCTAGATACGGTTGCCGAAAAATCAGGATACACAAAATGGCATTTTCAACGTTTATTCAAAAACCAAACAGGTTTAGCACTTGGCTCTTATATACGAGCAAGACGCCTCTCTTGTTCAGCTGTCGCATTACGTCTCACCAATGACAGCATCATGGATATTTCACTAAGATATCGCTTTGATTCGCAACAAACTTTTTGCCGCGCCTTCAAAAAACAATTCAACCTTACCCCTTCCGAGTATAGAAAACGTGAAGGTTGGACAGTTGAAGGTTTTTGCCTACCAATTCGAGAAAGTAAAGAATTACAAGTTCAAGTCAGGTTAACTCAGTTGCCAGCAAAAAACCTGCTAGGTGTTAAACATCGTTATACCAAAGATATCAATGAATGGAACCTTAAAACCGAAGAGTTACGTCGGCAATACTGGAAGAATTTTCTCGATAAAAACCAATACGTGACACAAGTTTTATACGCTATCCATGGTGTAGATCTCAGTGCTAATGAAGAAGGTCACTTCTCATACACTACCGCTTTAGATGAAAATGACGTCGATATCATTCCAGCTCAAGCGACTAGCCTACAACTGCCTGCTGGCAATTATTTAGAAGTTAAATTCAGCAGCAGCTTACAGGGCATTGATTACAATGATATTATTTATACTGCTTATGGAAAAATATTAGCAGAGATGGATATCGTCAGAGGTGATGGCTCTGATATTGAACAATATGTTCTAAAATCTAAACCGACATATGAAGCATTCATCAATGACCCCCATCACTTTATTCAAGAACTGAATTATTACATCCCAGTGATTGTTTAACGCTAACAAACAACCCGCTTTTAACACGCGGGTTGTTTGACGCTATTCATTGATTCTTAGAACGTGACATTTACTTTAGCCCAGAATGTTCTACCCGGCTCATTAACGGGAACGTTTGATGAATAACCAAATCCACTGTTCCCCGCTAAATTTAAGTGCTCGCTATAGGTTTTATCAAATAAGTTATCAACACCAGCGCTTAACTTCATATTTTCATTAACCATATAGGCTGTATTTAATGAAAAGATAGTGAAACCTGCGCTCTTGCTAAAATCCTTACCGACTACGTTACCATCATTAATAGCCACACGATTTTGGCGGCTAACGATACGTACTAAGCCTGTTGTCGTCCAATCTCCCTTTTCCCATGATAACCCTAACCGGCTTTCAAGCGGAGGCATTTGCGGTAATGCTGTACCATCTGTGCGGTTTTCTCCCCATGAATAAGCAAGGCTGGCATCCGCTTTCCACTCATCACTTAATTTTTGGGCAACACCGAGTTCCCCCCCCATAATCAGCGCATTAACATTTTCCACTTGACTCATCCGTGGGTTCACCGCGCTGTAACGGAATAAAATGAAATCATCAACACGACCAATATAAGCGGAGACCCACGCATTGGTGTTTTCATGGCTATATTTAGCACCAACATCTAATTGGGTTGTCTTTTCCGTTTTAACTTTATCGAATACATTTGCAGTACCATCAGGCCCCATCTTAGGTGAAAATAGCTCCCAATAGTCAGGGAAGCGTTCGGTGTACCCCACCCCTGCATATAGCATTACAGGTGTATCAGATAACGTGTGTTCATAGCGTGCAAAACCTGCTGGCATCACGGTATTACGCCCAGATGCGCCAACCCCAGTATTGTTTTCAACAATGACACGGTCTACACGAGCTCCACTGACCACTTTGCCTTGCTCCGTTGCATGCCAAGTTAGCTCACTAAACACCCCATAGTCTTGGAACTGTGCATCTTTTTTCCAGCTATTATTACTGTTTTTACGGTGCTTATTGGTCTGCATATCCGCCCCTGCACGCAGTTCATAGTCGGTCCATAACCAAGTCCCCATTGCACGGCCGCCGATAGTTTCACGGTCAACTCGCATTTTCATTGGCATATTCATCATACCATGACCACCATGCCCCATATGGCCACCGCCCATTCCCCCGCCAGACGGAGAGCGAAGCGAGTAGTTATCCATAATATGATCTGCGTAGTTGTAGTAAATATTCGCTTCAACTTTATCAAGCACATCTCCAATATTGGTCTTTTCAAAACGCAGACCTAAACTTTCGCGCTTAAATTGCGAACCATCCATTCCCCTTCCCGCATAACGAGCTTCTCCATCTCCTTTGCCTGCGGTCAGTTCTAATAATGTGTATTCGTCAGGTGTCCAACCCACTGCAACATCAGCATTCCATTTATCCCATTTAGACGGCACTTTGTCCCCATTACCATCTTTATAATCATTGGAACGTGATTTATTGCCAATAACACGGATATAACCGGATCCATTGCCTAAACTCACATCCGCATTGCCGTCCCAACGGTGGTTTGATGCAGATAATGCACTCGCGTTCCCTTTAATACCAGCTTCGGTAAATATAGGTTTTTCACGTTCAAAGCGAATGGTTCCTGCGGAGTTTCCTGGTCCCCATAGCACCGTTTGCGGGCCTTTTATCATATTCAGTACATCAAAGTTTTCAGGTGATATATAAGATGTAGGTGCATCCATACGCGAAGGACAGGCCCCTAACATCTCGCTATCATTAGTTAAAATACGCAAACGAGAACCGAACATGCCGCGAAAAACAGGATCACCGTTTGTCCCACCGTTACGTATTTGCGAAAAACCAGGGATCGTTTTGAGGTAGTCAGAACCATCGCTTGCAGGAACTGGCTGCCTTGGTGTCTTTGGCGATGTAGTGATTGTCAATGGTGAATCAACAGGCGCTGTCACTATCATTACTGAGCTTTCAGAAATAAGACTTTGGTTAACTTCATTTTTAGCTGATACAGACACCGTAAAAATTGTGCTAATAACTAATGTCGCAATAGGGGCCACGTTAAAAACTTGGGTGTTCATTTTTTTACCTGTTTCTTAGAATATAAAAACACGTCCTTCATTCCTATGTGCAGAGCCATTTTCGATACTCACAACAAGAGATCTTAAAAATCAAAGAAATCCAAGACGAGCGAAAACGCATTGCGCAATGAAGGCAAAAAATAGTAATTAATTTGTAAAATTTACAATGCTAAGAAATCAGGAGATTGGAGGGGCACGAGCAAGATGTAATGACCATGGCCTAAATAACCAAACTTGAGCGCAACGCTCAAAGGGGATAAATAGAGTCAGCGTAGCTAACTGACGAATAACGGCAGCAATAAATAAGATAAGAAACGGGAAGTGGATCAATAACTGGCAGTAGCCACAGGCAATGTCTTCCATCGGCGATTGCCCAACCCCCGTCATTAACATGTGATTCATGGCACCGCTATGTTCACAATCTTCAGGCAACAGCTGACCTTGATGCGAGTGCATCGAATGGCCTGACTCAATTGCACTATTAGTAGGGCTCATACAATGTTCCATCTGCCCCATCGATTTAGAAATCAATGGCGCAATAAACAGCATAGCCACAGCCAGTAATGCAAGGTAGGCAGCAAGTTGTCTAAGTGAGGTGCGCAGGTGCAACGTTTTTCCGTCATCTGAGTACGAATTTATAGCGCGAAATTGTATCTTATTTGGATGTTCATTGTTATTGATATTTGCTTGAAATGTTAATTGACAATGAGTTTTTTTGATAAAGACAGGTTATCTATCCTCAATTTTATTCAATGGAAAAAACCAATCAATTGAATGATTTATATCAGCAGATCTTTGCAGGATAAAAGTAGATTGAGTCGAAGAAGATACCATAAAAAATGCAGCAACCACTTATGCGATTGCCGCTAATAATTTCTATCCAAATAATTCTAAAAATAACAAAGGGTACTTTATGCTAATAAATTCGCGGGGTTATCAATACAAAGGCGGTTAATCATCGATTTATCCACCCCTTTTTTTGCCAGTAATGATAGAAAAACATTCGGTACGAACCCCCAACCATTACCGCCATTTTTTGCCCACATTTGCTTTAGAAAAACATCATGGCTCAATACGATTTGCGCCCCATATCCCATCTCAATCAGTTTACACACTGCATCCGCAGTTTCTGTCACCGTTGGTGCAACACCTTCTTTTGGAAATGAGATATCTAACCCAATCATGTCAAATTCAAGCCATACCCCTCTATCTAACATTCGACGTTGGTAATCCAAGTCTTTGCCCGATGGGTCTGAGTGTGCTAATGAGATTTTAGCGGGATTGACGCCCATTTCTTTAATCAAAATATCAAGAACTTCATCACCACGACGTTGCCAGCCTGGCATATGAATATTCATTGAAACGTGGTCATTAGCCAGTTGCGCTAATGATGCGGCCCTTAGACTATTTTTTTCGCCATCCGTGAAAAAAGGAGATACCCCAATTTCGCCAATCATTCCTGCGCAAATATCCGTTCCATCAATCCCAATATTGAGCTCATCATCAATCATTTTCGCCATGGCATCGATGTCATTAACTAGGCGCTCGCCTTCAAATTTTTCAATATACAAACCTGAAGAAGCGACAACATTAATGCCTGTTTTGATTGCCACTTCACGCAACTGATGTACATCGCGGCCAATGGCTTTAGAACCGGTGGCATCCACCAACGTTTTGCCCCCCAATTCTTTGAAATTGTTGACTTCATAAATGACATCTTCGATCGGTTTTTTATCCATATTGTCACAGCAGCAATATGGGTCGTGCTTCAGTCCCCATTGAATATCTGCACTCACTTTTTTATCAACCAATACATGTGAAAAGTCATAAAATGGCTCGTCAACAACGGTAGATAAATCATTAAACAGATGTTCATGTGGTAATGTCAGTCCCATATCTTCTTTTTTAACGGGGCCTGTCACCGTTTGGATATAACCTTTCATTTTCATACTCCTGCGGCTTTTGTCGCTTTAGCTTCTCTAAACTCAGGAATGGTCGTAATAATTGCGCCGACTAATGCAAATAACGTTCCGATAATGGTGACTAAATACACGGTGTTGCCTAAAGAAGGTAACAGTAGGTCAATTAATACTGAGCCCAATAACTGCCCTGCGGTTGAAGCAACGCCTAACATCAATAGGCCTAAACCACGGACTAATATTGCCATTAATGCGATGGACATCAGGCCTAACGGGCCACCTAGATACATCCACCAAACACCGGGTAAATCTAAAGTGAGATGGCCTAATGCCATACGGATCACTAACGCAATCGTTAAAACAGTAAAGCCAACAATAAAGTTCCATGTAATTGAAACCATCATAGAGCCTGTTGCTTCTGCAACTTTTGAGTTACCAGCAGGTTGCCATCCGGCTAATAAACCCGCTAAGAATGGTAGGATAGCTAAATAAATAGCCGAACTTGAGTGCCACTGTGGGGAAACAACAAACAACGTCGCTATAACCGCGAAAACGGCGCCTAAGACTCGGAAAGTGGTAAACGGTTTTTTCTCATCGATGCCAATACCAAAACGGTCACATAACAGTCCAGATAATAACAGCGCAGAGATCAATGCAGTTTGGAAGGTGGCAATTCCCAAAGCACTCGCAGATGCGCCTTCAGAAAACACCACCATTGCCCCACAGAGACCAGCAAACCAATTCCATAGTGGGATTTTTTTATTTTTAATTAAACTCGGAATTGCTGCAAATTGTTGTCTAGTTTGTTTTTTCGCGATAATAATAAAAAACATCACAACCAAACCACTGGCAAAGGAAATAACAGCACTCGCATTTCCATCTTTTAATACATCACCCAGTTGCCCATTCACCGCGGATTGCATTGGCGATAGCATACCGGCTAACACCGTCGCTACCATTAGAAAAGGAGTAGAATAACTTTTAACACTCATAAAATATTCCTTTTGGATTTTTGACTATGAGTCATTATTTTTTGTAATCGGCTTACAAAGTGCTGAATTAATCCAGCACTTGGTTTGTTTATTTTTGATTTTTTACTTTTAAATAATTAATTAACGAGCGATTTGCTTAAGAATATTTACCCACATATCTGAATAATGTTCCCAAGCCATAAACTCACGACTTCCCCAGTGCGGCGAGCAGTCACTCATAAAGCAGCCTGTTTTCCCTTGTTCATATTCACCAAATACGAGCAATGGATCTTCACCAATATTTAAAACAACTTGCGTATTTTCTTTAGCTGCGACTTTGTTATAACCTAAAAACATTGGCCAATTACCAAAGTTTTTAATTGATTCATGTGCCACATTTGCTGGAGTTGCAAAAATACCTTCTGGCGTTTCAACGCGGTCGTCGCCATCTAGCATGACAACAGGCAGTACATCAGCTAATAATGTATTTTTATAATTAGCTTTGGCTTCAATACCCATAAATGACAAATAGCCGCCAATCATTAATAGTCCACCACCTTGGCTAACATATTGTTTAATTAGTCCAAGTGCATTAGGTAGTACTTTCATATTGTAGAAAGTGTCATTTTGTAATAAGAAAGTATTGGCACCGATATCACTAATTACGACAACATCGTATTTCTCTAATTCTTCTACTGTTTTAGGGAATGCCATCTGCACGGTATGTGCTGGCATATAGTCAATTTCAACACCTTTATTTCTTAAGCATTCTAATAAGAAAGTGGCACCTTCTTCATATTTACTTGACGTAAAGCTGTCATAACCTTTTGTATGGATCATATGGATATGCCATGATTCACCAATAAATAAAATTTTCATTTTTTTCCTCTTTTCAGAATATTAATTTATTCAGGGGATTGAGTCACAACCTGAGAATAGGTTGTTTGATTGATACGATGCATAACATTAATATCTTCAGGCATTTCTGAAGCGTTGCTTGTTTCAACAGCAAGAGATGAAAACGCTGATGCATAGCGTAAGGCATACGAAAACTGTTTACCTTTCGCCAATGAGGCAGCTAGTGCGCCATTAAATGCATCACCAGCTCCCGCCGTATTCTTAACAACGGCAGTGTAAGCCGGAGAATAAATGAACTTATTACCATCAAATGCAATAGAGCCTTTACTTCCGAGTGTAATGACAACCTTTTTGACACCTTTGTTATAGATAATCTCAGCGGCTTTTTTAGCACTTTCAATATCAATAACATTGATGTTAGAAAGCAAACTCGCTTCTGTTTCATTAGGAGTCAAAATATCAATTTTTTCAATTAATTCATTAACTATGTCGTTATACGGTGCAGGATTTAAAATAATTGGGATATTATATTCATTGCCAATTTCAATAATTTCCCTTAACGCTTCAACGTTAGTTTCTAATTGAAGAAGAATAATATTTGAGTTAACAATTTTATCTTTTTGAATTTTCACTTCATCCGCGGTGATATCCATATTAGAACCTGGATATATTGAGATAATATTTTCACCACTATTTTCAGATACAAATATAGATGCCGTTCCCGTTTGGTATTTTTCAGTTTGGTATATAGTTGAGGTTTTTATTTTAGATGACGATATAAAGTTTATCGCGTATTCACTAAATTGGTCAGTCCCTATCTTAGTAATAAAATGGACTGGAGAGTCTGAATAACTCGCTGCCAATGCTTGATTACATCCTTTACCACCCGGAGAAAAAATAAATTTATTTGATAATAATGATTCGCCAGCCTCAGGTAACCGAGGTAAATAACTAATCATATCTACGTTAAATGAACCTAATACACATACTTTACCTAACACGGCATCATCCTTATCTGTTCTTTCATTAAAACTTTCATTGCACTCAAGAAATTGAATTATTTCTTTCTTAGCGACTTTATCTAGCGTTTCAAATTCGATGTATGCGCCACCATGGCAACGACTAATAATTCCTTTTTTTGCCAAAGAATTTAAATCTGCTCTAATGGTTTCTTTAGTGACATTAAGTTCTTTCGATAAAACAGAAACTTTGGCTGATCCGGTATTTTTTAAGATATTAATTATTTTCTTATGTCGTTCTGCTTTCATGCCATTTTACCTCATGGCATTTACTCTAATTTATACCTTGTTACATTAATGTGACTATACTCATAGGTTCCCTCTGCAAAGCAAAAAAAAGCAAAAAACAAAAAAATAAAAACAAAAAAAACAAAAAAATAATCACTAAAGGTAAACCTTCAATTATTACCAAAATAATATAAGAATTGATTAGTTTATTTTATTGAATTTAAATCAACAGAAAATTAGATAAGTAAATATAATAAATTGAATCATTTATTATACATTTCAAAAATATAAAAATTTTAAATCAAAATAAAGCTAAATTAGTCGCTTATATTTTGCATTTTATTAAGTTAAGCATATGAAAAATGATAATTAATAGGCCTAAACTATCATGAGTAAAATTATGACTGATTGGGAGAGAGATCACAATTTGAATAAATGGAGTCCCTAGCTAGCTAAATGCATTCGAGAAACGACAACCATAAACAAGAGTAGATTACTTATTTTTTGCCTAGACAAAAAAAGGGAGCTTACGCTCCCTTCATATCGTTAATCATACTGCAACTAACTATTTAGCTTCCGCTGGCATGCCTTTCTTTTCATGCACCATCATTAATGCCTGTTCAACACTACGCTCGATAATCGGTCGACGTTGGTCGTTTTCAGGTAATAATTTCAGCATCATTTGCCATGCTGAAATCGCCTCAGCGTAGCGCTCTTGCTCAAATGCATTGAAAGCGAAAATACTTAACGCTTTCACGTTAGTGCGATCTTTTGCAATCAATTTTTTCAATAGCTCAGCGCCTTGACGGTTATCTTCAGAGTCTGATGAGCGTGTAAGTACCTCTGCATAGCCCATAATGACATTTTCATCATTAGGGGCAAGGCGGTAAGCTCGCCCATAGGCATCTGTCGCCATTGTCGCATTATTCAGAACCATACCAATGCGCCCTAACATCACCCATGCTTCTATATTTTGCGGATCTTCTTGTAAACGCGTGCGTAGCCCTAGTGCAAGGTGTTCCATTTCCTCATTATTCAGTGGAGGCTCAGAAGGATCTAATGCCCTATCTAGCAAAGCTGGGGCTTGTTGATATGCATTATTCCAGTCAGCAACTTTGGCATAACTACCAACTTGATAATAAGCGCCACCAGCAACCCCAAGAGCAATCACTAAACCGGGCAAATAAACCCAATTACTGGCACGGGACGCTTCTGGTAAAACGTCATCGTCTCCTTGCTCCGCTTGTTTAATGTGTATCCGTTTTCTTGAGCGTGCAAAAATAATCCACCCACCTAATGCAATAGCCGCAAAAGGCAAGCCCCATAACAGGATGGTAAGCGGGGTTAATGGCGGGTTATAAGTCACAAAGTAACCATAACGTGCGACCATGTAATCAACGATTTCATCACGGCTTTTGCCTTCTTTCATCAATTCATACACTTTTTGACGTAAGTCGAGTGCAATCATTGAATTAGAATCCGCAATACTGTTGTTTTGACATTTTGGGCAACGTAACTCTTCCGTTAACTTACGAAATTGTTGTTCTTGTTGCTCGTTATCAAAGGTAAAAACTTCCGTCGCTGCATATGCCACTGTTGCGCTAAGCGCTAACATGAGTAAACCCAGTAAATACCTCATTGGCTCGCCTCCTGGCTATAGCGCTCCCAAAGGGGCTTAAATTCTTTTTCCCATACGCGCTCATCCATTGCGCCTGCATGTCTATAGCGGATCACCCCGTTGCCATCAATCAGAAAAGTTTCAGGTGCACCATAAACTCCGAGATCAAGCCCGAGCATTCCTTCTCCATCAAATAAGCTTAACGCATAAGGGTTACCCAATTCTTTTAGCCACACAATTGCTTTGTCACGTTTATCTTTATAATTTAGACCTACCACCCGTACACCTTGTGCTGACAGTTTATTCAGGTATTGATGCTCAGCGCGACAAGTTGGGCACCATGTCGCCCACACATTGAGTAAAATAGGCTGCCCTTGGGTTAACACATCTGATTGATAATGTTGCCCTGGATTTTCCAATGATTCGAGCCGAAATACAGGAACAGGCTTTCCAATTAGTGCAGATTCCAATAAGCGAGGATCGTCGCCTTCCGCATTACGCATCAATTGCCATAATAAAACAGCCGCTATTCCAGCAAAGATAATAAAAGGGATTAAGAAAACTTTGCGGTTCATGCCGTTTCCCCCTGCAATTTACGACGGCGGTAACGTGGGTCAAATAAGCAAAATAGTGCGCCAATGGCCATTAAAACACCTCCAGACCAGATCCAGCGTACAAACGGCTTATAATACAATCGCATACTCCACGTATCTTTCGCAATTTCCTCGCCCAATGCTGCGTATAAGTCACGGGTAAAACCACCATCAATAGCCGCCTCCGTCATCACCGCACGGCTAACGTTATAAAAACGTTTTTCAGGCATTAAGATGCTAACCACTTTGTCTTTTTTGGTGACGGAGATACTGCCAATAACCCCTTGGTAGTTCGGGCCATCTGCTTCACGAACACCATTAAAGGTGAAGGTGTAACCGTGAATAGCGATGTTGTCTCCCGGCTTCATTTTAACGTCGCGTTCAACACTGTAGTTTTGGCTAAAGGCAATCCCAACAATCGTGACGGCTAAACCTAAGTGAGCACATACCATGCCCCAATAACTTGGGGTAAGTTTGATTTTTTTGCTGATACGTACTTTCATTTCAGCAAACGCTAAAATGGCAATCCATATCGCCATCATTAAACCAACAACGGTTAGTGCTTCAATACGATCTTCCATCAACATTGGTAATGCAAATGACAGAATAAGCGTCATCACCGTGGCAATGATCAGCATCTTTTTAATCGCTGCAGGACGGTCGCGTCCCCAACGTACAAGTGGCCCAATCCCCAGTAACAAGGCGAACGGTACCATCAATGCAATAAACATCGTATTAAAGAATGGTTCCCCGATGGAAATCGTCCCTAACCCAATTTGCTTATGCACGAGCGGTAATAAAGTTCCCAGCAGGACAACTAACATTGCTGCCGTCAGTATTACGTTATTACCTAATAACATGGACTCACGTGACCACAATGCGTTGTTTACTCTTGAACGCACTTTGTGCCCACGCAATGCAAAAACCAACAAAGAGCCACCAATCACTAGCACCATAAAGGCTAGAATGAATAGCCCACGAGATGGGTCTGATGCGAAGGCGTGCACCGAAACCAGTACCCCCGAGCGCACCAAGAAGGTTCCGAGTAAACACAACGAAAAGGCAAAAATCGATAATAACAGCGACCACGCCTTGAAGGTGGCTCGTTGTTCTGTCACCGATAATGAGTGAATTAATGCAGTCCCCACGAGCCATGGCATGAAGGATGCATTTTCAACTGGATCCCAGAACCACCAACCACCCCAGCCGAGTTCATAGTAAGCCCACGCAGAACCTAACATGATCCCGAGCGTTAAGAAAAACCATGCCGCCATCGTCCACGGGCGTGCAAAGCGAGTGAACGAACTGTCTAGACGCCCACTGAGTAATGCCGCAATGGCAAAAGCAAATGCGACGGAGAAACCAACGTACCCCATATATAGCAATGGTGGGTGGAAAATCAGCCCAGGATCTTGTAATAGCGGGTTAAGATCTCGCCCTTCAATCGGGAAAGAAGGCAAAGTACGAGAGAATGGGTTAGAGGTAAAAATAATGAACAGTAAAAAACCGACACTCACCATCCCCATGACCGCTAACACTCTCGCCACGATATCCAGCGGCATGCGATAGCTGCAAATAGCAACGGCAAACGTCCAACCACTCATTAACAATACCCAGAGCAGCAAAGAGCCCTCGTGAGCACCCCAAGTGGCAGCGACGCGGTACCAAATCGGTAATTGTGTATTTGAATTATTCGCTACGTAGGTAACAGAGAAGTCATTAACAACAAAGGCATTCACCAGTACTAAGAATGCCCCTGTAACACATAAAAAAAGTAACCATGCTAATGGGCGGGATGATGCCATTAAGCGTGCATCATTGCGAGCAACGCCCCATAAAGGATAGAACGACAATAGAACTGCAATGCCTAATGCCAAGCACAGCAAAATGCTACCAATTTCTGGGATCATGATGCATTGTCCTTATAGGCAGCCGCTGGCCTGCGGTGGTTTTCTTGCATCGCTTTTTCAACTTCAGGTGGCGTGTAGTTTTCATCGTGTTTAGCTAAAACTTCTTTCGCTAAAACATGGTTGTTTTCTTGCAGTTCGCCTTGAACAACCACCCCTTGCCCTTCTTTAAATAAGTCAGGTAGGATCCCATCATAACTCACGTCAACCTCGCCTTCTGCATCATAAACGGTAAAGGTGATTTTGAGTGAGTTTGGGTTTGAATCATCACGGACAACACTGCCCGGTAGCACCATACCACCAACGCGTAAACGTTGTCCAACTTCAGGAACTTGCTGAGTTTCCCGTTTACCATAAATGATTTCACCGGGGGTATAGAAAAGATCAATACTTGAGCGCAGTGCATAGAGGATCAGCGCCAGTGTTAAACCGACACCAACAAGTATGGAACAAATTAACCATAATCGGTTACGACGACGAATATTCACATGCCCTCCCTACGCGCTCTTGCCGCTTTTTGTCTCACTTCACGAGCTTGCTGTTTAATAATTGCGTTTATAATCATTTTTCTTTGAACAAATGTATGTAAACAGAGTAATAAAATAGGAATTAAAGTCAGCACAACAGCAAGCCAGACATAAAAGCCATAGCCGCCCATTGCGATAAAATCACTCCAAGATGCAAATGCGCTAGTCATAATTAACGACCTCCCTTATTGACGATGTCTAATACCCATGGGCGGTTGCGTTCTAAAATCAACAATTGATTACGTAAACGGATCAAGGTTAACGAGATAAATAAAAATAAATAGCCCAAAATAGCAAGGCGTAGCGGTGTGCGCATTGCAGGGTTGATGCTCTCTTGCATACGTGTTGATGGCTGGTGCAGAGTTTGCCACCATTCTACAGAGTAATGAATGATAGGTAAGTTAATCACACCAATTAAAACTAAAATCGCGGCGGCTTTCCCTGCCATGCGGCGATCATCAAAAGCATGCCATAATGCAATCACACCGACATACAGAAAAAATAGAATTAATTCAGAAGTTAAACGTGCATCCCACACCCACCAAGCACCCCACATTGGTTTACCCCAAGTGGCCCCAGTGACCAGTGCAATAAACGTAAATACGGCACCAACCGGTGCCATCGCTGCTATTGCTAATTCAGAGACTTTCATCTGCCAGACTAAGCCAACAAAAGCCGTGATGGCCATAAAAGCGTAAATCCCCATTGACCACATTGCAGCAGGGACATGAATATACATAATGCGATAGCTTTCGCTTTGGACTTTGTCTGTAGGCGCAAAACCAAAACCCCAGACCCAGCCAACAGTCAAACAAACTATGCTCAATATAATAAACCACGGTACTAGACGGCCACATAACCGATAAAGGTTCACAGGAATGGCAAGTTGATGAAGCTTTTTCCACATAGTTTAATTACCCTGATTTATTATATTGTTAGTAAATGCTGCATGACAGCATCATACAATACACGTTAAAAAAGCAAATTTATTGATTTAACACAAATATAACTTAGGCTGATCATACTCAAGCGCATAACCAGCCTATTTATTCACCATTGCTTATAATTCATTGGTATTACTCATCATAAAATGACCACCTTTAATTAAAAGCCCGGTTCTACCTCACGCATATCTGGCAGTTTATGTGCAATCCCTTTATGGCAGTCAATACAGGTTTTCCCTTCAGTGAGTGCCTGATCATGCATTTTTGCCGCGACACCTTTTTGAGCGGTAAAATCCATATACTCAAAGTTATGGCAGTTACGACATTCCTTAGAGTCATTGTTTTTCATACGCCGCCACTCATTTTGTGCCATCGCTAAACGGTGGTCTTCAAATTTTTGCGGGGTATCGATGATGCCAAAAATTTTACCGTACAGTTCTTTACTGGCCTGAATTTTACGTACCATTTTGGGGCCAAATTCGTGAGGCACATGGCAATCTGGGCAAGTTGCTCTTACCCCACTACGGTTAGTATAGTGAATAGTATCCATATATTCTTCATAGACATTTTCACGCATTTCATGGCAGCTAATACAAAACTCTTCAGTATTCGCCATTTCCATACCCGTATTAAAGCCACCCCAGAAAATCACACCACTCACAAAACCGATTAACAGTAAGGTTCCCAACGCTAGGCGACTTGGTCTACGCCACCAGCGCCATATACGGCCAATTAAACCAAAGAGCCCTTTACGTGGCTGTTTTTCGCCATTGGCCTGCTTATCATTGTTATTTGCCATATCGCCCCCTTATTTCCCAAAACCTTTGGATGGGGTAAATGTGTTATCAATGATTGGTGCAGTATCTGATTGCGGCACATGACACTGTAAGCAGAAATAGCGATTTGGCGCCACCTCCCCAAGAACTTTACCCGTCGCATCCATAAAGTGAGTTGGACTCACACGTGGCGCCCCTGTCGTACGGTAGTTTTCAACGCCATGGCACTGCAAACAACGGTTGGTATTCGTGGTGATTTGATAACCTTCGACACTATGTGGGATCATCGGCGGTTGATTCACATAGTTTAGTGCCATTCTTTCTTGCTCTTTCGGAATATGAATACTGCCTTCTGAAGTACCTGAAACTTCTGGTGATTGAGTCAGGTCTACACCATTAGCAGCCCAAACAAGACTACTTACAACAAAGGCCATACTAGCCACCCAACGGCTTAGCGTCTTTTTCAGGACAGGATTTTTCATGATTTCGCTCCCGAACTCCATCTTAGTGTTATTTTAAAAACATCCTCAGAGCAGACATCAATACAGCGACCACAAGTAATGCAGTCTTTATCTGAGATCTGTGCTGGGGCTTGTTTATCTAGGACCGGGGCTCGCAGCACTTGCGGCTCCGGACAAACGTGGAAACAATCCATACAGCGGTTACAATCTTGTTTATTTTCCGCTGTAACCACTAATGCGCCTTTGCACCCTGCAACACCATACAGTGCACCTAGTGGGCAAAGATGGCCGCACCAACCATGTTCCACTACCAATAAATCGAATAAAAACAGTGCGACAAGAACTAATGCCCCGCTGCCAAAACCAAAAATTAGACTGCGCCCCATCAATGAAACTGGATTTAGCCATTCCCACAGTAGTGAGCCCGTTAGCGCGGAGCCGATGAGGATCACCCCCAGCAACACATAGCGAATATAACGCGGTATGGTTGCTGACTGATTAAACTCAAACTTCCGACGTAACCATGCTGCTGCATCCGTAACCGGATTCACAGGGCACACCCAACTGCAAAAAATACGCTTACCCAGCAAGGCATAAACACCGAACACAATGGCAGCACCGATTAACGCAGAGATCCCCGGTAAGTAACCACTTGCTAAGCTCTCTAAGGTAATCAACGGATCAGTCAAAGGCACCGTATCTAACAATAAACTGCTGCTGTAGTTGCCATGTAAGATCCAAACACCAAACCATGGGCCACTTAGAAACATCGCTAGCACCAGTAATTGGCTTGTACGCCTAAACACCAACCATTTGTGGCTTTGCCACCAACCTTTTTTTGCCTGAGCTTCACGTCCGGCATCACGTTTACGATTTGCCATTGTTTCCCTCCAGCCAACCAAAACGGTAATGGTGGCCTAGCTCACCTTTTGCCAACGACCTCGGCAATACTTTGATAGCCGCCTCTTCTAACACACAAGCCTGTTCACACTTACCGCACCCGGTGCAGTAGTTGCTATTGACCGTCGGTAAGAACCTAGCGTGTTTACCTGTTCGGTGGTTTTGTTCAAGTTCCAATGTGATAGCTTCATCAATGAGCGGGCAGACGCGATAACAGACGTCACACCGCAATCCTTGAAAGTTCAGGCAGTTTTCCTGATCGAGCAACACTGCCAACCCCATACGAGCGTCATTAATTGACTCTATGTCTTTATCCAACGCACCACTTGGACATACTTTGGCGCAAGGAATGTCTTCACACATTTCACATGGGTTTTCTCGGGCGATGAAATATGGTGTTCCGGCAGCCAAACCTGATGCCAATGTGGCTAATTTCAACATGTCATACGGGCAGGCTTGAACGCATTGACCACAGCGCACACAAGCACTTGAAAATGCTTTTTCATCTAGGGCTCCCGGTGGGCGTAGTCTAACTCCGCTCGCCCGGGAAGTTTGTTGCTGAAGCCCCAGTACCACACCAACAGCCGCTAACCCGCCTGCTGCGCGAGCAACATCACGCAGGAAACGACGACGACTGTTCTGGGACTTAGCCTTTTGAGCTTTCGCTTTCTGGGGCATTCTCAATTACACCTTTTCTAATTTAACGGCACATTTTTTGTAATCCGTTTCTTTCGAAAGCGGATCTGTCGCATCCAATGTCAAGTTATTCACCAGTTGCGCGGCATCGAAGAACGCCATGTACACTAAGCCTTTTGGTGGTCTATTACGGCCACGCGTTTCCACAATGGTGGTAACATCACCACGACGTGAAACCACTTTGACTTTATCACCGCGGCGTAAGCCTCTATCCTTCGCATCCAGTGGGTGCATAAATACTAATGATTCAGGGAAAGCACGGTGTAATTCAGGAACACGGCGAGTCATACTACCAGTGTGCCAGTGCTCCAATACACGTCCTGTTGATAGCCATAGGTCATATTCTTTATCTGGTGACTCCGCAGCGGGTTCAAATGGCAGTGCGAAAATAACCGCTTTACCATCCGGTTTTCCGTAGAACTGATAACCAGTACCTGCTTTCACGTAAGGGTCATTCCCTTCGCTATAACGCCACTGTGTTTCTTTGCCATCGACGACAGGCCAACGAATACCACGCGCTTTGTGGTAATCATCAAAATCAGCAAGGTCATGACCATGACCACGCCCAAAGCCCGCGTATTCTTCGAATAAGCCTTTTTGTAGATAGAAACCAAGCTCACGGGATTCGTCATTGAGCTGGTCATTGGCTAATTCACTAATAGGGAATTTAGTCACCGCGTCATTGGCGAATAACACGTCATACAGGGTTTTGCCGCGTAGCTCCGGTTTTTTCGCTAATAGCTCTTCAGGCCAAACGTCATCCGTTTTAAAACGACGAGAGAACAACACCATCTGCATTAAGTCTGATTTTGCTTCCCCTGGAGCCTGAACCTGTTGACGCCAAAATTGCGTACGGCGCTCTGCGTTACCATATGCCCCTTCTTTTTCTACCCACATCGCTGTTGGCAAGATCAAGTCGGCTGCTAACGCACTGACTGTTGGATAAGGGTCGGATACCACGATAAAGTTGCGAGGGTCACGCCAACCTGGCATACGCTCTTGGTTAATGTTCGGGCCCGCTTGCATATTGTTGTTACACATAACCCAGTAGAAGTTCAGCTTACCGTCTTTCAGTGCACGGTCTTGTGCTACTGCGTGTAAACCTACTTTTTCTGGAATAGTGCCTGCGGGTAATCCCCAAACCCCTTCTACTTTTTCACGGTGTTTTTCGTTAGTCACCACCATATCAGCTGGTAAACGGTGAGAGAATGTCCCCACTTCACGGGCGGTACCACAGGCAGAGGGTTGCCCAGTTAATGAAAATGGGCCACAGCCTGGTTGAGATATTTTACCGGTTAATAAATGCAGGTTATAAGCTAGGTTATTCGCCCAAACACCACGAGTGTGTTGGTTAAAACCCATCGTCCAGTAAGAAACAACCTTGGTTTTTGGGTCCGCATACAGCTTCGCTAATTCTTCTAACTGGTCTTTTGGTACACCAGTCATTTCCACTGTTTTTTCTAAGGTATATTCTGCAACAAACGCTTTGTATTCATCCCATGTCATCGGTTCTGATGCGTCAGAGCCTGCATTTTTAGCATTTTTTTCTAATGGGTGAGTTGGACGCAGTCCATAACCGATATCAGTTGCACCACGACGTAAATTAACGTGCTTATCAAGGAAGTCCTGATTGACTGCATTGTTTTGAATAATATAGTTCGCAATGTAGTTCAAGATCACCAAATCAGACTGTGGTGTGAAGACAATTCCGTTATCCGCTAATTCAAAGCTACGATGTTTAAACGTAGATAGCACCGCAACACGCACATCAGGGTTAGAGAGACGACGGTTAGTAATACGCGACCATAAAATTGGGTGCATTTCTGCCATGTTCGAGCCCCAAAGGACAAACGCATCAGCATGCTCAATATCATCATAGCAACCCATTGGCTCATCCATACCAAAAGTGCGCATGAAACCAACTACCGCAGACGCCATACAGTGGCGAGCGTTCGGGTCTAAGTTATTAGAGCGAAATCCCCCTTTAAACAGTTTAGATGCCGCGTAGCCTTCCCAAACTGTCCACTGACCCGAACCGAACATACCGATCCCTTCTGGGCCTTTCTCTTTCAAGGTAGTTTTTACTTTTTCTTCCATGACATCAAAGGCTTGTTCCCATGTAATTGGGGTGAACTCACCATTTTTGTCATATTCGCCGTCTTTCATCCGCAGCATTGGCTGAGTTAAACGGTCTTTCCCGTACATGATCTTCGGTAAGAAATACCCTTTGATACAGTTCAGACCACGGTTAACAGGGGCTTCTGGGTCACCTTGGCTTGCCACGATACGCCCATTTTGGGTCCCCACAAGTACGCCACAGCCTGTACCGCAAAAACGGCAAGGCGCTTTGTCCCATTTAATACTTTCTTGTTGACCAACGACCGCTTTCGCGATGCTTGGTGCGCCAATACCTGCCGCCGCAGCAGCGGCCGCTATCGCATTGGCTTTCATAAAGCTACGACGACTGAGTTTCATAATCTTCCTCACCTTGCTCATCCTGCTGGTGATAAACCAGCGAAACATCTAGTACGCCTTCAATATCACGTACTAAATCAATAGTATCTAATAACGCTCTACTGCCTTGCCCTTCAACAACAACAATCAATTTCCCATTTTCTGGAGAGCTTATCGCCACTTCACAGTTTGAAAATTGAGCTATTTTTTCAGTCACAGCAGACATTCGTTCACTTTTTACTTGTACAATCAAACTGCACACTTGATAGTTACTGTGCATGTTCATGCTCCACGGTAATGGCTGAAACAGGGCATCCTGCAACACAAGCACCACAGCCTGTACAGCCTTGCGTTTCTATTTTTGGCTGGTAAATACCTGCCAGTGACGGACGAAAAGAGATGACTTCCGGTTCACAACTGTCTTGGCAACGACGACATTCAATCGATAAATAAGCCAAGCAGTTTTGACCAATAGAAATTGAGATATCCCAAGGTTGGGCATGTTTAGGTAGGAAAATAGGTTCTGGGCACGCTGCCGCGCACGCGTAGCAAAAAGTGCACTCTCCGCGCTTAAAATCGACAACCGGATAGCCACCCGCACCAACTTGCAAAATTGCTGTTTCGCAACTTTCAACGCAAGCATTGCAGCGGGTGCACAATTCGATGAATTGTACTTCACTACCACTCCATGGCGGTCGAACCACTGGGGCTGCATTACGCCACGCACCAGTTAATACTCCCCGACGGGTGAGATCAACCATGTTTATTTCCTTTACATTGCCAACAAAAAATCTAAAAAGTACTGATAAACCGCAGTTTTTATATGTGTATTTATGAGAAATATTAACGAGACAACCTTTAAAAATACATACTACCAAGTGGGTAAAAGAGGTAATTTCTCGTATACAACTTGAAATGAGGGTTCCCAAACTATTTTTTAGTTTACTTCCCAAAAAAGTGATTAAATGATGAGCTAATGAGGTTTTTTAATTATTTATTAACAATTCTTTAATGCAAGTCATTAAATTAAACCCAAGTTTTAATTTTCACATTTTTAATTAACCGCAAAAACTACCACTAAAGTGGTATGCGCGATGTCATTTATCAAAAAAATATATGATGTTTTTTTGACATTACGCAAACTTTATTTTTCCATTTATTTTTAAAAATAATCAATGAAAATTGATGTCAAAAATATCACCAAAAATCAATAAAATAAAAAACAAAAAGTCAAATAGCAAAATAAGAATCATTATTAGTTAATAATTAAAAACAACAGTTTAAAATCAGTGATAAATAAGTACATCAATTTCAATAATACCTGTTTTTCATTATTTCCCTGCATTCTATTCCCTTAATACAAATTAACTTTTGATCAAAGACAATATTTTTAGTGTGGTTTTTTGTTAAAGATATAAGTTGGCAATGTCCTGATAGCAAAAGTGCGCTTGCTATCAATCCTATAAAACAAAAAATAAACCCAACATAGTTCGAGTTAACGGCTATAGACCTGAATAACTCGAAAAATCAAGGGATGGTTGGCTAACATTACTCGAGGCCCTTTTATGGCAAACATAAGAAATAATGCACTGTACTTGCTGAGTTTGGTTGCAGGAATATTTCTATTTACCTCTGTTCATGCACAAACACCCAATAATGACAGTACATCCACCATTAACGCTCGAAACGAAACCTTCGAGGCTGCTCATCCAGACCAATACCACTCTTGGCGAGCGACTTCCGAGCAATCTAATCGCGAAGATGCGCTAGCGGAAGACCCTCGCTTAGTTGTACTTTGGGCAGGATACCCATTCTCTCGCGACTACAACAAACCGCGAGGCCATGCTTACGCAATCATTGATGTAAGAGAAACGCTCCGAACTGGAGCACCTAAAGATGCTCAAGATGGTCCGCTGCCGATGGCATGTTGGAGCTGCAAAAGCCCAGATGTCGCAAGATTAATCCAAGAGCATGGTGAAGATGGCTACTTTGAAGGCAAATGGGCGAAAGGTGGCCCTGAAGTCGTTAACGTTTTAGGCTGCGCTGATTGCCATAAAACAGATTCCCCCGATTTTGCCAAAGGTAAACCTGAGCTAACACTTTCCCGCCCTTATGCAGAACGTGCAATGGAAGCGATTGGTAAACCATTTGATAAAGCGAGTCGTTTTGACCAACAGTCCATGGTATGTGGTCAATGCCACGTTGAATACTATTTCTCTGGTGATAAAAAAGCGGTGAAATTCCCATGGGATAACGGTACGAAAGTCGAGCAAATGGAAGTGTATTACGACAATATCGGCTTCTCTGACTGGACCAATACGTTATCTAAAGCGCCAATGCTAAAAGCGCAGCACCCTGAATATGAAACTTGGAGTGCAGGTATTCATGGCAAAAATAATGTGACTTGTATTGACTGCCATATGCCAAAACTGCAAAACGAGAAAGGTGAGCTGTATACCAGTCACAAGATTGGCAACCCATTTGAGAATTTTGAACAAACCTGTAGCAACTGCCACACCCAAAGCAAACAGCAGCTGCAAGACATTGTTGCTGAACGCAAACACGCTATCCAAGAAATGAAAATCAAAGTGGAAGACCAGTTAGTTCGTGCTCACTTTGAAGCAAAAGCAGCTTGGGATGCGGGCGCAACTGAAGAACAAATGAAACCAATCTTAACCGATATTCGCCACGCACAATGGCGCTGGGACTTAGCCATTGCGTCTCATGGCATTCACATGCATGCGCCAGATGAAGGCTTACGTATGCTTGGCGGGGCAATGGATAAAGCGGCTGATGCTCGCGCTAAACTGGCTCGCGTACTCGGCTCGAAAGGCATCACCAATGAAATCGCTATCCCAGATATTTCAACCAAAGAAAAAGCGCAGCAAGCTATCGGTTTAGATATGCAAAAAATCAATGCGGAAAAACAAGAGTTCTTAAAAACAGTTGTACCGCAGTGGGATGAACAAGCTCGTAAAAATGACCTATTAGCCAAATAACCTAAACTCGCCCGTTACTTAAGGGCGATTTAACCAATGGAGTGAATATGAGCGTACTACGTTCGTTATTAACTGCTGGGGTGCTGGCAACAGGCTTATTATGGGCAGCGGCGGCATCCGCAACACCTCAGATAGCACAAGAAAATGCACAAGATCGTTGGGTCGTTACACAGCAACGTAGCGCTGACGGTGCTTGCCTAGATTGTCATAAGCCAGACAAAGAAGGTATGCACGGTACGCATGCAGACGTTGTCAACCCCAACAATAATTTACCAGTGACGTGTACCAACTGCCACGGCAACCCAGGGCCGAAACACCGCGAAGGCATCAAAGATGTGATGCGCTTCAACGACCCGATGTATACCGTAGAGCAACAAAACAGTGTGTGTTTATCATGCCATTTGCCTGAACAGCTGCAAAAAGCCTTCTGGCCACACGATGTGCATATCACAAAAGTCGCTTGTGCCAGTTGCCATGACCTTCACCCTAAACAGGACACAATGAAGGTGCTGACTGATAAGGGGAAAGTGAAGATTTGTGTCGATTGCCACTCAGAACAGCGCGATAACCCTGATTTCAACCCAGCAGCGGTGAAATTGCGTAAGGAGCAGCCATGAGTTGTTCTCGTCGTCAATTCATTATCTACTCAGGAGCACTGGCAGCGGTAGGAGGGATAGCTGGCCACACGCTAGCTAACTCGATGAAAATTGATGGCGTTCGCTACGGCATGATCCACGATGAAAACTTGTGTATCGGCTGTACGGCTTGCATGGATGCATGTCGGGAAGTTAACCAAGTTCCTGAAGGCGTTTCGCGGTTGACTATCATTCGTAGCGAACCTATTGGCCAGTTTCCTGACGTTAAATATCGTTTTTTCCGTCATTCTTGCCAGCATTGTGAAAGCGCACCATGCGTTGACGTCTGCCCAACGGGTGCCTCTTTTATTGATAAAACTACCGGTATTGTGGATGTGAACCCTGATTTATGTGTCGGCTGCCAATATTGCATTGCAGCCTGTCCATATCGTGTCAGATTCATTCATCCAATCAATAAAACCGCTGACAAATGCGATTTTTGTCGTAAAACTAATCTAAAACAGGGTAAGCAGCCTGCCTGTGTCGAGTCTTGCCCAACCAAAGCACTGACATTTGGTAACTTAGATGATCCTAATAGCGATATTTCGTTGATGTTAAAAGAAAAACCAACATATCGATTCAAAATCGCGCTCGGCACTCACCCCAAAATGTACCGAGTTCCATTCAAATATGGGGAGGTTAGCCAATGACAACAGCTTCAGCTTTCCATTTTGAATCCTTAGTTTGGGACTGGCCAATTGCCGTTTACCTATTCTTAATTGGTATTTCGGCAGGGCTGGTGGTACTGGCAGTATTGCTGCGTCAATACTATCCCAATGAAGCTAACAGTAACAGTACTCTAATGCGCACAACCTTAGTTTTAGCGCCAACCACCATCATACTTGGATTACTGATCTTAATTTTCCATTTAACCCGACCATGGACGTTTTGGAAATTAATGTTTCATTACAGTCCGACTTCCGTGATGTCGATGGGGGTTATGCTATTCCAAGTGTATATGGCGGTACTCGTCGTTTGGCTAGCTAAAATTTATGAAAAGGAACTACTCGCTTTACAGCAAAAATGGCTGCCTAAGCTCACTATCATTGCGCGCCTATTAGCCGCATTAACCCGTGTAATGCGTTTTCTTGACATTGTAATGTTAATTCTCGCAGTGTTACTGGGGGCTTACACTGGCTTTTTACTTTCTGCGCTAAAATCGTACCCGTTCTTGAATAACCCACTATTACCTGCACTATTCCTGTTTTCAGGGATTTCATCGGGGATTGCGGTAGCGCTAATTGCATTAGCACTGCGTTATCGCAAAAATATCCATAACGGTGAAACCGCCTTTTTACATCGTATTGAAAGCTTTGTCATTTGGCTGGAAATCTTCCTGTTAGCCGCTTTTTTTGTTGGCTTAGCTTTAGGAGATGACGGAAAAATCCGCTCGTTAATCGCTGCACTGGGTGGCGGGTTCTGGACATGGTGGTTTTGGATAGGCGTTGTGGGCTGCGGTTTTGTTATGCCATTACTCCTCAAAAAATGGATGGATAAAGGCCAAGGTGCAGTAAGAGTCTTCATTGTTAGCGGTGCCAGTCTGCTAGGGGTCTTTTGCTTACGTTTCTTTGTGTTATATGCGGGGCAACTCACCGTTGCATAACGGATTAGATAAGAAAGGTGATAATTGGAACTAATACTCCCTGAAGTTGGCTTTATCTGCCTTGTATTGGCACTGTGTATCGCCAGTTTTCATGCGGTGATCGGGTTTATTGGTCTCTTCCAACACGTTCCGGGGTATATGCCTCGGAGCGTGGCTTGGACTTACTTGCAGTTTATTTTCCTCCTTATCGCCTACCTTTGTTTAACACTCAGCTTTATTCAGAGTGATTTCTCTGTTGTCTACGTGGCTCAACACAGCCATCGTTTATCCCCTTTGTATATTAAAATTGCCGCAGTTTGGGGAGGGCATGAAGGGTCAATATTTCTCTGGTTGCTGTTTATATCTGCTTGGAGTGCTATCTTTGCTTGGCACTATCGCCAACAAAGCCATTATCTATTCCCTCTAACGCTGTCCATACTGGCGTTATTTAGTGCCGCTTTATTGTTATTTATTATTTTTTATTCCGACCCATTTGTACGAATTTTCCCCCCCGCTATCGAAGGGCGTGATCTCAACCCCATGCTGCAACATTGGGGGCTTATTTTGCACCCTCCATTATTGTATTTAGGCTATAGTGGGCTAATGACGGTGACTGCCTTAGTGCTCGCTTCTGTGCTAACTGGCCAATTTAATCAAACCACTGCATGGCTATGTTGGCGCTTTACCGTGCCAAGTTGGTGCATACTCACTATCGGGATTACACTAGGCTCGTGGTGGGCATACAGTGAATTAGGCTGGGGAGGCTGGTGGTTTTGGGACCCAGTTGAAAATGCCTCTTTATTACCTTGGTTAAGTGCTACCGCCCTACTTCATAACCTAGCGGTTTCAAAGCGCTCTGAACGTTTTCGCCACTGGTCAATTTTACTGACCATCATGACGTTCATTTTATCCTTATTAGGTACACTGATTGTACGCTCGGGGATTTTAATGTCTGTGCATGCGTTCGCCCTTGATAATGTCCGAGCCGTCCCTCTCTTTTTACTGTTTAGTTTTCTCAGTTTAACAACCTTATTGATTTATGGCTGGAAAGCAAAATACATTAATACGCCATCATTTGGCATGAATAAACGTGAAATTTACTTATTGCTCACGTTAATCCTATATGTCACGGTTCTATTTATCGTGCTAACGGGAACACTTTATCCAATGGTGTACACCCTATTCGGTTGGGGGAAAATCTCGGTTGGCGCCCCTTATTTTAATCAAACACTCCTACCATTCGGTATATTGATGCTCTGTGTTCTCGCATTTAGTGCATTTAATCCCTCATTCAAAAATAAACTAATGGGTAAATGGCGAGATTTTTTTATTGTTTTATTTTGTGCATTATTAAGCTTTATCCTATGGGAACAAGGTTATGTTATTGCCTTTTCCTGTGGTTTCTTGATGGCTATTTTTCTTCTATTTTGGTGGCGTCCTATTACCACAATCCGCCAGCAATTCCCGGTTCTTCTTGCTCATACTGGCGTAATTATTTTTGCAGCAGGTATTGCCCTTTCCATTGGAAGTCGACAAGAAACCAGTGTTAGCCTTCCAATAGGGCAATCTGTTTCTTTGGCAGGTTATCAATTTCAATTTACAGAACTTAAATTAGCTGCTGAATCTAATTACACAACAGAAAAAGCCATCATACACATCAGTCAAAAAGACCAACTACAGCATAACCTCATCACTGAGCGGCGTTTTTATACGGCTCGCCAGCAATTAATGATAGAGCCTGGTATTTATTGGGGATGGATGCGCAACTGGTATGTGGTTTTAGGTGAAAAAACGGCAGCCGATAGTTATGCAATTCGTTTTTATGTACAAGATGGTATTCAATGGATTTGGGGGGGCGCATTATTGATGTGTCTTGGCCTATTAGCCTGTTGGCTTAAAGGAAGACAAAAACATGCTTAAAATGTTGTTCTCCCTATTCCTAATGTCATTATCTTTTATCACCAATGCGCAAATCGTCGATACTTGGCAATTTAACTCACCTGAAGAGCAAGAGTATTCTTTGCAGATTGCCTCACAGTTGCGTTGCCCTCAGTGCCAAAACCAAAACTTACTCGAATCTAATGCTCCGACGGCTGTTAGTATGCGCCATCAAGTCTTCAAAATGGTCTCTGAAGGAAAAGATCAAGCACAAATTCGGCAATACATGACCGAACGCTATGGTGATTTTGTGCTTTATAACCCACCACTTACATTTGCTACTGCGTTGCTTTGGGCATTACCTTTTATTGCTCTAATAAGCATTTTATATTTCATATTACGGGTGGTTCATTTGCGAAAACGCTATGTAACTCATAGTCATCAACATGTCGACCAAGCCACCGAGCAACTATTCCCAACAGAAATGGGAGGCTCGCCTTCCCCTAAAAACTATCGCATCAATATTCTACTTTTACTGTTATTGATTTTAACGACAGCTAGCTACTTCTTTTTACCTCGTTTCGAACTGGCTTATCAAGAGTATCAACGTATTTCCGATCCTCTTTTATCATTTACACCACTGCAACAAGAACAAAGCGATTTGCTGCGCCTACAAAATGATATTCGCCAATCCCCCCAAAATAGTGAGCTATGGGCGACATTAGGTGAATATTATTTATATCAAAACAGCTATGACAATGCGCTGATTGCGTACCACAGAGCGCTTAAGTACCGTGGTGAAAATGCACAAATTTACTCTGCCATCGCAACCGTTTTATATTATCAAGCAGGACAACACCTCACAGATGACGCCCATGCTGTAATTAATAAAGCACTTAGCCTTGATAACAATGAAGTGACTGCACTCATGCTAATTGCGTCCGATGCTTTTATGAATGCAAACTACGAGAAAGCAATTAATATTTGGCAAAAACTATTAGATAGTAGTAGCCCCAGAATTAATCGTTCCCAATTGATTGAGGCAATTCAAATGGCTAAAATAATGAATAACAAGAAGCATTAAAAGTATTTTTATGCTAATATTATCACGTACGAAATTAATATATATTAAGCCACAACAATAATAACCATATTAAGCTTAAAAAATGTCAATCTATTTAAATGTGTAATTTTTCGTTTCTTATTGATTATCATTATTTCCTTTCTATATTCCATCAAAAAAATTTATGTTAGATTTTCTTTCATAGAATCCCCAAAGTGAACTCAAGTATATTTCCGTAAGTAAAATTAGCATAAATATTTTTTTATGAATAAATTAAACGTCATTTTACTTTAGTATATTGGTTCAATGGGAACACTAAAAATAATCACATAAGAAATAAAAACTATGAGAAATAAAATATTTTCAATCTTAGTCATTGGGCTTATTGCTGGTGCTTCCTTTATTGGTGGCGTTGCAAGTAACTACACTCCAGATCTAGACATTGTTGAAAAATCACAAAAAGCGGTTGAGGATTTTTTAGCTTACCCTAAAACAGCAGAGTATAAAAATGTGAAATATCATGAGATAAGAGAAACGCTAGACCATGGTATGTTAGGCTATGTCTGTGGTGAAGTCTTAATGTTTACAAGTCAAAATTCATATTCTTTTAAACGTTTTATTGTTAAAACCTATCTGCATACTGATGGCCGAAATGTTGTTTCGATACCATTAATTGATACCGACGATAAAGAGTTCCCAGATAGCGATTTTAATGTCATTTGGTACAAATACTGCAATTAACAAAATAACTTAATTTAACAAAAAAAATAACAACACTCACTATATATATCAAATAAATGTCGAATTTTATATTTAATAGATTCGTCATAAATTAATAGTTTAATTGTATGTAGTTCTTCTTAATTGAATAAACCACATACTAAAGACTTATCAATGATTATTTATTGAAGGACAACAGCAAGTTGATTTACCTGTTATGGCAGCTTCTTGAATAGGCGGACACTTTACCGAGCCATAAGAACAAAATACGCAACAATCTCCTTTTACAGGCTTCAATAATACGCCACATTGTATACATTCATAAAACCACTGGCATGCATCCGTTGGCATCTCCTCAACTTGACTATGCCCACATTCAGGGCAAGTGAGTGTTGACATAAGTTCAATTTGTTGTTGCTTCATCTTTTTCCTATTATTTATATAGTTGTATTCAGTAATGCCACTAAGACTAACGTTTTCTTCCCGCTATTTCCTTGAGCGGACAACCTATTTAGATAAAATATCACCTGTTTTATGCTTTTTTCACCACAAACTAGCACGCTAAATAAAAATAACTATTCTGATAGTAATTCATGATTGCTTGATATAAAGTCACAACCTTTTTTTCTAGGTGGCTATTTTGGAGGCGAGATGTTTATTGGTTTTGATTACGGTACATCCAACTGTGCAGTGGCAGTAATGAAAGATGGGATACCAACGCTATTACCATTAGAGGGGCAAAGCGCTTATATACCCTCTACCTTATGCGCTCCAAGTCGAGAATCCGTTTCTGAACACTTATTCCGTCATTGTAAAATTTCACCATTAGACGATATTGGGCAACAAATATTAAAAAGATCAATCGCGTTTAATCGTGATGAGGGCATCGATTTAATGCCAGAAGATATTGTTTTTGGCCAAGCTGCTTTAGATTTATATCTCAGCGACCCAAGAGATGTTTATTACGTTAAATCACCTAAATCATTTTTAGGTGCTTCAGGCTTACACGAAACCCAAATTAGTTTTTTTGAAGATCTTGTTTGCGCCATGATGAAAAATATCAAAGACACTGCTGAACAGTCTTTACAAGATACCATCAATGATACGGTAATTGGTCGTCCTATAAACTTTCATGGCCGAGGCGGCGAACTAGCAAATCAGCAAGCCGAATCCATTTTATACCGAGCGGCAAAGCGTGCTGGCTTCAATAATATTGCATTCCAATTTGAGCCTGTTGCGGCAGGCCTTGAATATGAATCGACTTTAAATAGTGACCAGGTAATCCTAGTCGTCGATATTGGAGGGGGGACAACAGACTGTTCTCTCATTCAAATGGGCCCAAGCTACCGTGCAACACAAGATAGAACAC
Organism: Morpho helenor; assembly: GCA_029227775.1. Taxonomy (NCBI): domain Eukaryota; kingdom Metazoa; phylum Arthropoda; class Insecta; order Lepidoptera; family Nymphalidae; genus Morpho; species Morpho helenor. The sequence continues at coordinate 73,479 of JARGCU010000029.1, read as the reverse complement.
AATCGTTATTAGCTCATAGTGGGCAACGCGTTGGTGGAAATGATCTTGATATTTTCATTGCATTGAAACAACTGATGCAACTTTTTGGAATGGAAAGCCAATCTATTTCTGGGATAAAAATGCCCTTTTTGCAATTTTGGAATCCTATTGCCATTAATAATGTTGAGGCCCAAAAAGAATTTTACTCAAGGCAAAATCTTTCTGCATTAACACGCTTAAAACAAGAAGCCAAAGAACCTGAAAAATTGGCTCGTTTACTCGAGGTCTATAATGAAACGCTCGGATATAGCCTTGTACGTAAAGCGGAAGAAGCTAAGATTGCCTTGTCTGACCAAGTCAATTACCTCGCTCAAGTGAATCTGCTAAATGAAACCCTTGATGTAAATATTCAACGAGAACATTTAATCGAATCAATCGAATCGCCCAAAAGTAAAATGATTGAACTCGTTAAAGAGGCTGTTAACCAAGGTGGTGTACAACCTGATGCTATTTATGTGACAGGGGGGAGCGCACGCTCACCAATATTGCACCAAGCAATTACCCAAGAGTTGCCGAATATTCCTATCGTGCGCGGAGATGACTTTGGTTCTGTTACGGCAGGGTTAACTCGCTGGGCGGAAACTTGTTTCAAATAAAGCACACTATATTCTAAGTACCCGTTTCCAATAAAAGGTAATATTTCGCATTGCCTTTTATTGTATTTATGCCCTAAGCATATTGGTTACAATATGAAAATGAATAATATTCTTAGCAAGTTCAAGCTCGCTACAATTAACCCAGGCTACTCTGAATACCTCACACTGACTGATTTTGAGAAATCTTGTTGGCAGCATGCTCGCCAGTGCTTATTTTTCAGATGAGGTCCTTTGGCTGATGTTAGATTTCTAACAAGGTTGGGAATCAGTACGATAACAAAACTTATTTAGTTCATTATTATCGTTAATATTGAATGAAGATAAATTAAATATTCGTTGCAGCTTAAAACTGTTTGGCTATTTAACTTAAATGCCGCTCAAGGCGGCATCTATAAAAACTATTTTTTAACTTTATGAACGATATCGAAGAATTTATCTTTATTATCTTGCTCAGGATAAATACGATAAGTATATTCTTCAGGTGTTACAGTGACATTCTCAACGACACGCGTAAATAACACGTCACCTTTATCATTTTTGGCTGTTAATGAACGACTCTTACCATTCTCATCAAATGACCAATCCCCTTTCATTTTAGGTTTGCCATCAAATGTGGTCATGTTAAAAGTACCATCTGGATAATATTCCGCTAATCCAAAAAAGTTAGCGACTTGTTTATCATCCGCATTAACTACTTTTTTATCTTGATCTAAAGCTTCTGTCGTTGTCCAAACTTTACCTACCATAATTTCTTCATAGGTATTTAGTTTATGTTCTGCTTTTTGTGATTGGCTTGCTGCTGGAGCTGTAGCGGCTTGAATACCAAATGACATAGTAGATACAACAGCAAATAATGTAGGTACTAGTAATCTCTTCATTTTATTCCTCTTTATAAACTCAAACAACAAATAAATTTACTTTAAGGTAGATTAACCAGATGAGACTTATTATCAAAATGTTATTACGTTTATTTACATGAAAATATTTTGTTACACCTCTAATTTATAATTTTATCTCCATAAAATTATAGTTAGTGCAGATTAATATATCTAACTCTGGGTGGTAAGTAATTTATTAATTAGCCAATACCCCGCTTTACCTGGTGGATTATTCTTAGACCAAACTAAGTCCACATCAATTTTACGTGGCCATAAATCATAATTAAGACTGACTAATAAATCATGCCCAAATTGTTCTACTAACCAAGTTGGCAATATCGCCCACCCCGTACCTTGTTCTGCCATTTCTAATAATAGTAAATAATTAGGTGCTAACCAGTTTTTTTCGCTATTAATCACCGTTTGGCTACTGCTACTTAACCGTAATTGACGCGTCATGGTTAAATGCTGATATGTTACCTTGCTCTCTTTCGCTAAAGGATGACTTTTTAACACATATAATCCTAATTCCCCCTGAATAGGTAAGCGAGAAAATGAAATATCAGCAGGATACTCTGTACGAGACTCTATCATTCCCACATGCGCTTGCTGATTTTGGATCATTTCAATTACAGCATTATTTTCCGCAATTAAAAATTCAAACTCAATATGCGGAAATTGGCGGTCTAATGTTGTCAGTATATGCTCAGCATGAGGTGGTTGGTAAATATCAGAAAAAGCACAACTTAATCTTGGTTCAATATCTGGTGATAACTCAACTCGTAAAGCTTGCAAACGCTCATCCGCAGATAAAATATCTTCAACCAAACTTAATACTTTCCGTCCTGCAAAGGTTAGCGTCGACTCACGCCCTTGCCTATCGAACAAAGCAAAACCCATGTCATCTTCAAAGCCACTGATGGTTGCACTTACTGTCGATTGGCTTTTATTTAATTTTCGCGCCGCTGCCGAGAAAGATTTTAGCGATGCCGCTTCCACAAAGGTACGCAATGTTTCTATAGAATAGTTCATAAGATATCGTTTTTTTCGATGGCTGCCATTTTGTATATATATATAAAATGGCAAATAATTGCACCCGTTTTTTACCAATATATTAATTTGTCATGTATTTGAGGTAGTTATGAGCAAGTATACAAAAACATTAACTGAACGAATTTTTCATGCAGTTTCATTTGAAGTCATCGCCATCGCGATAACTGCACCGGTCAGTGCGTGGCTTTTAGGACGCTCAATTTTCCAAATGGGTACCGTTGCGATTATATTATCAACGCTGGCTATGCTATTGAATTTATTTTATAACATGCTCTTTGACCGCTATTGGCCTCTATCTAAAGGCCCTCGACCAGCTAAAGTTCGAATTGGTCATGCGGTTGGGTTCGAATTAAGTTTCGTGATCCTTGGTGTGCCGATGCTCGCAATTTTATTAAAAATGTCGCTATGGGATGCATTTGTCTTAGAAGTTGGCTTTTTTACTTTCTTCTTATTTTACACCTATGCATTTAACCTGCTATATGACATGTTGCGTGATCGCTGGTTTGCGAATCAAGAAAAACAAGTTAATGCGACAGAAGTGCAATAACTTATTCACATCACCGCACTTATCACAAGTGCGGTGTTGCTCAAAAAGCAATCTCACTTTCCACGCACACCCTTCCAGTTTCGTTATTCTACTTTAATCACGAATGCGTTTTATGCATTCATCATTTGCATAGATGTCAATTTTATCTGGTAACACATTAACCTATATTATCGCTATTCCAATAAGTACTCGTCATATTTCAGATTGTAGGAAGGTAATGAAGCTAAATGGAGGCCCACATCACCATTAAGCCATTACAACACTTTTTATTGCGTTCCTACCTGCAAATTGAATTATTTTGAGTATAGATAATTTACTTAAAAGTATTCAAAGGTATTTAAATGAACAAACTGATTACTTCCACCGTATTTTTTCTGATCTTTAACATCAGCGCTCAAGCTGATGTTACTGCTCATCAAAATGCAATTATTTCACTAAGCTTTACTGAAAATAACACATCCCACGCTAATGAGGCCGCCATCGCTGCACATGCTAAAGCCGCTAATTTAGAAAAAAGTAAGATTAAAGGTATTACTAAGTCTTTTTCACAAATGACGCCTCATGAGAAAGCAGTAACCGCATTAAGCTTTACAGAAAATAACATGTCTCATGGAACTCAATTAGCAATGAATGCCCATATCAATGCAAGCCAATTACCTACAGATAAAGTTAGCGAGGTAGCTAAACACTTTTCTTCCATGGATAACAATGAAAAGGCCGCAGTTTCATTAAGTTTTACTGAAAATAACCAATCCCCCGCAATAGTTTATGCTATTGAACAACATTTAAGCCGCAGCCAAACTAAGTAATTAAGAAGGTTATTACGATTTATCACACAGTTAACCTCTCCAAGGCTTGGTACTTTCCAAGCCTTTTTCCTGAATTCATTTTAATTACACATAAGCCTTCAAATGGTAATGCTAAATTTAATTATCACAAAATGAAAATGACAATCATTTATAATAATAAATAGCTATCTTGTAACGGTGACTAACAAGACATTTTAGGACAATAATATTGCCCAGGCTTTGAATTAAATGAATAAATAATGAAAAACTTTAATTTGGTAGAACAATTAATATTGAATTAAAAAAATTAATTAAATTCCTATCAGATCATAAAAAAACTCCTCTATTTTCATTTTAAAAAACACCTATAGAGAAATATTTTCTAAATAAAACAAAATATTAACACAATATATTATCAAAAAAACACAAATTAAATAAAAATACATCCAATTCAATAAGATATTTAAATTAATAATACTAATGAAATCTATTTATTATAAAAAAGTTACTAGTTAAATAAACATATCTTCATTGATGTGACGCAAAAAATGATGATAAACCAAGAGTAATATGGCCGTTGAAACCCATATATTTAATATGGTTATAAAGGGTCACTTCAATGAATACAAAAAATAAATTATTAAATAGCCCAATTTCAAGACGTCATGTCCTGAAATCAGGTGCTGCTGGAGGGCTATGCGCCGCTGTAGGTAGTCTGTCTCTCCCTTTTAATGCAAAAGCAATCGATAACACATCAAATTCAACAACACCGGAAGAAAAAGTGGTTTGGAGTTCATGCACCGTCAACTGTGGTAGCCGCTGTTTATTGCGTCTCCATGTCCGAGATGACGAAGTTTACTGGGTTGAATCCGATAACACTGGCAAAGATGAGTATGGAAATCATCAAGTTAGAGCCTGCTTACGCGGCCGCTCAATTCGGCGTCGAATGAACCACCCAGACAGATTAAAATACCCTATGAAACGGGTTGGTAAACGTGGAGAAGGAAAATTTGTCCGTATTTCATGGGAAGAAGCTCTCGATACTGTCGGTGATAGCCTCCGCGATACCTTAAAAAACTATGGTAACGAAGCTGTTCATGTTCTCTACGGCACGGGGGTCGATGGCGGTAATATTACCAATTCCAATGTACCCTACCGTTTAATGAACTCCTGTGGTGGCTTTTTAAGCCGTTATGGTAGCTACAGTACAGCACAGATAAGAGCTGGTATGGAGTACCTGTATGGTTCACAAGAAGCCAATAGCCCTGATGATATTGCCAATACCAAATTGGTCGTCATGTTTGGTAACAACCCAGCAGAAACACGAATGAGTGGTGGTGGCGTTACCTATTATGTTGAACAGGCTCGCGAGCGTTCAAATGCGCGCATGATAGTTATTGACCCTCGCTATAATGATACTGCCGCTGGACGCGAAGATGAGTGGTTACCAATCCGCCCAGGAACAGATGGCGCGCTGGCTGCGGCACTAGCCTATGTCATCATTACTGAAGATATGGTCGACCACGCATTCGTCAATAAATATTGTGTTGGCTACGACGAAAAAACACTCCCAAGCTCTGCGCCTCGTAACGGCCATTATAAAGCTTATATCCTCGGTGAAGGTACTGATGGCATTGCTAAAACACCACAATGGGCGTCGAAAATCACAGGGATCCCTAGTGATAAAATAATCAAACTAGCTCGTGAAATAGGTCAAGCTAAACCCGCCTATATCGTGCAAGGCTGGGGTCCTCAACGCCATTCAAATGGTGAGCAAACAGTTCGAGCAATCGCCATGCTAGCGATTATCACTGGCAATGTAGGGATCAGTGGAGGAAACTCAGGCTGCCGTGAAGGTACTTATGATTCAGGTGTAGAATGGTTCCCAATGCTCAGTAACCCTGTAAAAACACAAATTTCCGTGTTTACTTGGACTGATGCTATTGAGCGCGGCACAGAGATGACCGCTATCCACGATGGGATAAAAGGCAAAGATAAGCTAGATGTCCCCATCAAGTTTCTCTGGTGCTACGCCAGTAATACACTCATTAACCAACACAGTGAAATTGCCCGTACACATGAAATTTTACAAGATGACAGCAAGTGCGAAATGATCGTTGGTATCGATCACTTTATGACAGCCTCCGCCAAATACTGCGATATTTTACTGCCTGATTTAATGCCTACTGAACAAGAAGACCTTATTCCAAGTGAATCCGCTGGTAATATGTCTTATATGATACTTGGTCAACCTGCGACCAGCGCTAAATTTGAACGACGCCCGATTTATGAAATTCTGTCAGAAATTGCGAAACGTTTAGGGCCTGATGTTGAACAAAAATTCACAGAGGGCCGAACTCAACATGAATGGATTAAATATTTATGTGAGAAAAGCCGTGAACGCTTCCCTGACATGCCGACTTATGAAGAAATGAAAACAGTCGGTATTTTCAAACACAAATGCCCTGATGAGCATGTTATTGGCTTTAAGGCGTTCCGTGATGATCCACAGAATAACCCTCTCAATACGCCATCAGGAAAAATCGAAGTTTATTCTGAAAGGTTAGCTGAAATTGCCCAACACTGGCAATTAGCCGCTGATGATGTGATTGACCCCTTGCCGATTTATACCGAGGGTTTTGAAAGCTATCACGATAAATTACGCGAAAAGTATCCATTACAAATGACGGGTTTTCACTATAAGGCGAGAACCCACTCAAGTTACGGCAATATTGATATTTTAAAACAAGCCTGCCGCCAAGAAATTTGGATAAACCCTATTGATGCAAAAGCTCGAGGTATTGAGCAAGGCGATATCGTGAAAGTGTTTAATGACCGTGGCGAAGTGCATATTCCCGCAAAAGTCACACCTCGTATTATGCCGGGGGTAACCGCAATGGGACAAGGGGCTTGGCTTGATGCCGATATGTTTGGGAAGAAAATAGACCAAGGTGGATGTATTAATGTCCTAACAACTCAGCGACCATCTCCTCTTGCAAAAGGTAACCCACAACATACTAATTTAGTCGAAATAGTCAAACTGTAAGGAGCCCGACATGCCACAACAATATGGCTTTTATATTGATACACAACGCTGTACGGGCTGTAAAACCTGTGAACTGGCCTGTAAGGATTTTAAAAATTTATCGACTGATGTCCATTTTCGCCGGATTTACGAATATGCAGGTGGTGATTGGTCTGAACAAAATGGCGCATGGCATCAAAACGTATTCTCTTACTACCTTTCTATTTCATGTAATCATTGTGAAGATCCCGCTTGCGTTAAAGTATGCCCGAGCGGAGCCATGCATAAACGCGAAGATGGGTTTGTCGTTGTTGATGAAAGTGTTTGTATTGGCTGCCGATACTGCCATATGGCATGCCCATATAGCGCTCCACAATTTGATGCGGCTAAAGGACACATGACGAAATGTGATGGTTGCTATGAACGCGTCGCTAAAGGTAAAAAGCCAATTTGTGTTGAATCTTGTCCATTACGTGCGCTGGATTTCGGCCCGATCGAAGAACTGCGCGCTAAATATGGTTCAATCAATGAAATAGCACCATTACCTGCTGCACATTATACCAAACCCAATATCGTCTTGAACCTCAATGCAAATTGCCGCCCTGTTGGTGACACCACAGGTTATTTAGCTAACCCGGAGGAAGTTTAAAATGGGAGCAGGCTTACATGAATATCCGTTAATATTATTTACCGTCATAGGCCAAAGCGTTGCTGGTGCATTTATCTTAATGGCATTGGTTTTATTGGTGAAACCCTCCCCAGAATATCATCATAGAATAGTGATGAGCATGTTCGGATTATGGGTATTGATGGGAATTGGATTTTTGTTATCCATGCTACATATGGGATCACCATTACGCGCCTTTAACTCGATGTTACGCTTTGGGCATTCAGCCTTAAGTAACGAGATTGTCGCAGGCTCAACTTTTTTTGCTTTAGGCGGATTGTACTGGTTACTTTCATGCTTGAAAAAAATGCCAAAAGGGTTAGGGAATATTTGGTTAGTCATCACAATAATATCAGCTGCGCTATTTGTTTATGCAATATCACGTGTTTATCAAATTGACACTGTCCCAACTTGGTTTAACGCTTATGGTAGTTTGCAGTTCATCCTAACAAGTTTAATTGCCGGTCCTGTTTTGGCTGTATTCCTGTTACGTATTGCAAACTATGATATTAATAACGTCCGTTTTTTTGCTTTAATTAGTATTGTCGCTGTTATTGCGAGTAGTATCCTCGTTACTGCTCAGGGATTTGAATTAGGTTCGATTCAAAGCTCCGTTCAAAAAGCATCGCAGCTCGTTCCCGATTATGCTGCATTGATGGGGTGGCGTACGGTGTGTTTAGCCATTGGCTTAGCTTTTTGGATTTATCCACACTGCAAAATGAAAATGCCTTCAATTATTGGGCTTCTGGTTGCTGTCTTGCTAGTTGTCTTTGGTGAATTCATTGGCCGAGGAATTTTTTACGGGTTGCATATGACTGTCGGTATGGCGGTAGCAGGTTAATCGCTATCCGATACTATTTATTCGCGATGATAAGAAGAGACTCTCTTCTTATCATCGACAAATATAAAATGTTTCGTTACGATCGTATTAAGAAGTTGTATTTAATATACCAAGTGGATATGTATGGAACAAAAATTATTGGCAGATTTTTCACTTTGCACACAAACTTTAGGCGCATTATTTTACTATGATCCCGCTGACCCTCGCGTTAGTAATCTGATTAATTTATTTAGCTCCAGCGAATGGTTAATGGAATGGCCATTTGCTCATGATTATGATTGCCAGCAAATTGATAAACGCTTTCAAGATAGCCTAAATAATCCAGAAATATTACAGGATGCCTACCAGCGCTTATTTATCGGCCCTTATGCACTTCCTGCACCACCATGGGGCTCGGTTTATCTCGATAAAGAAAATGTTCTTTTTGGTATTTCTACCCTTGAATTACGGGCATGGCTACGAAACAACCAAATCAATATTGAATTAAATCAAAATGAACCTGAAGACCATGTTGGGTTATTATTCTTGCTGACAGCTTGGATTATTGAAAATAAACCTGAGTTACTGCATGAATTTTTAGAAGTGCATTTTTTACCGTGGGTCTATCATTATTTAGAAAAAATGCAATTACAAAGTGGGCATGAATTTTATGAAGCAACTGCATTATTAGCAGCGGAAACTTTAAAACATTTCCAGCGAGCAGCACAACTGAGCCCCGTAAATAAAGAAATTTGCCTTTAAATATCTTAGGTAAGATGTATATAGAAAAAAAATGCCCTAACGAAGCTGATCGTTTAGGGCATTTTGTCAATTATGGGTGCTTTTTAGCAATATTGTAGGTTTCACTTAAAAACAAAATAATATCATTTAGATCTGATATATATGATGTGTTGTTATAGACCCCTGTTTGGTATGTCGAGCTAATACCTTGAGGAAGTACCAATGCAGGTAATGATTGATTCCCTTCACCAATCACCGCAATCACTTCTTGTCTTGGTTTTTCAAAACCAATGTAACTTACTTCAATAAAATCGGCTAAATTAGGATTTTTAGCTAGGATCCCTTCTAGCATGGTGCAATCAGGACAAAAAAATGATTCACCTTCATAGTTTTTATCTGAGAATCCCATATTTAAAAGATATAATTTGCATTTCATCTGTATTACCTCATTGAGGTTAGTCTAAATCGCCAAATAGAATACTTGGCGTAGCAGTTACTTTATTTGAGAGAGTGCAATCTCAACATCTTCAATAATGTCGTCAATATCTTCACAACCTAATGAAAAGCGTAGTAATCCGTCAGTTACACCTTGCAATAAGCGCTCTTTTTCTGGAATACACGCATGGGACATTATTTTCGGATAAGAAATAATCGACTCAATTCCGCCTAAACTCACGGCAACTAATGGAATGCGAATATTATCCAGAAATGTTTTCACATTCTGATAATTACCTAAATCAAAAGAGACCACCATGCCGCCATTTTTCGACTGTTGCATATGCACATCATGATTAGGATGAGAAACTAACCCTGGATAAAATACTTGATGGACATTCGGATGTTCGTTCAGATATTCTGCAAGTTTTTGTGCATTTTCACTTGCCCTTTCAACTCGCATTGCCATTGACTTTAAGCCACGCATTGTTAACCAACTATCAAACGGGGCAGCAATACTACCAATAGCAACCGCTGACTTATGTAACCACTTTGCATATTCAGGGTTATTGGTGGCAACCGTACCCAAAATCACATCACTGTGACCATTAATAAATTTGGTGGCGCTATTAATAGAAAAATCGATACCTAATGAAATTACATCAGATAATAATGGAGTCATAAAGGTATTATCACAAATAGTAACAAGGCCATTTTCCTGTGCTATTCGAATAACCGATTTTAAATCCGTAACCTGTAGTGTGGGATTCGAAGGCGTTTCAATATAAAAAGCCTTGGTATTTCCTCTAATGGCTTGTAAATAATTTTGAGGATCAGAAGCATCAACAAACGTCACTGAAATACCATAACGAGGTAAAAATTCAGTCATTAGTTGAAAAGAACCACCATAGATGTTTTTACACGCAACAATATGATCACCCTGACTAAAATTAAGTAGCACAGCGCTAATTGCGGCCATTCCTGAAGAGAATACTTCAGCAAATTGGGCATTTTCAATAGCGCAAATAGCCGTACTTAAGGCATCTCTCGTTGGGTTAGAAAACCTTGAATAAATATGATCATAGCTGTCTTCTATATCTGCTTGTGAAAATGTTGATGACTGATATAACGGAATAGACGAGCTTCCGGTATATTTATCCGTCATTGGATAGCCATGGATCACTTTGGTATTAATTTTCATAGGTAAATTACATTATTTAAAATAGATTTAGATAGTTGCTACATTGATTTCAGAATAAGCAAAAAGAGCAGGAGCCCCACCCGTATGAACAAAAAGTAATGGCTGATCGCCATCAATGGTTTCTCTTAGGATATTATCAATCAAGCCCGCCATTGCTTTGCCGGTATAAACAGGATCAAGTAATATGCCTTCTTTTTGTGCAAGTAATTCAATTGCTTGCTGACCTTTATTATTAGGCTGACCGTAACTTGGTGAAAAATATTGATCCCACAATTGTACTTTTGGATAATGATGAACATCTAATAGCTCACCAATTTCTTGCTGTAGTTTTTCTATTTTAGGTTGTTGCTGTGTGATAGTCCTTGAAACCGTTACGCCAATAACTGGAGTTTGTGGCAATACTGACTGTAGGCCCATCGCTAATCCTGCGTGTGTCCCTGCACTACCCGAAGCTACAATAACGGCTGAAAATTCAAGATCCATTGGCTTTTGTTGCGCTATTTCTAATGCACAATCAACATAACCCAAAGACCCTAGCGCATTTGAACCGCCAACAGGAACTATATACGTATTCTGAATACCCAGTGTTTCGATGAGTGATTCCATTTGAGTATTAGGGTCTGTTAATTCATCACACATAAAACAGCGTGTATTAAATAAGTCCGTTAACTGCTTATTACCATTATTTAGAAATAATGAATTTGAACTTTGTAGTGGGTTTTCAAGTAAGGCAATACACTCCAAGCCATACATTGATGCAACGGCCGCTGTTTGGCGTACATGATTAGACTGAATAGCACCAGCAGTGACAATCGCTTTAGCTTTTCTCTGCATAGCGTCTGCCATCAAATATTCTAATTTGCGCATTTTATTGCCCCCCATGGCTAGGGGGGTCATATCATCACGCTTAATATAAATATCACGACCTAAATATTCTGAGAGGTTATTTAATTTTGCTAATGGTGTTGTTGTGTGCAATAAATCTATTTTTGCAAAATTAGCTAATTTTTCTTTAATATTCATTATCAGTTGGCCTTATTAGTAAGTGAAGCCTAAATAAAGGTAAACCATCAGTGCAAAAGCCGCGGTTACTGTCGCGTAAGGCATTTGTGTCCGAATATGTTCAATATGATCACAATCTGTTGCCATAGAAGCGACAATCGCATCACTGGAAATTGGGGATGTCATGTCACCATAAATAGAACCTGCAATTGCCGCACCAATCATATATTCAACAGGCATTCCAACAGATATCCCCAATTGCACCCCAATCGGGATCATAATGGCAAAGGTTCCCCAAGACGTTCCTGTTGCCAATGACATAACCGCACTAATTAAGAAGATAAAACCAATTGAGAACCCAGGAGAGATAACCCCTGATGTCACTTCTGCAATATAAGCCCCCGTATTTAAATCCGAAGAGACTGTACCCATTAAGAAAGCAAGGATCATAACCGAGCTAATTTTTACCATGCTGGCATAGCCGATATATAATTCTTTAAAGAAAGTCTCAATATTTAGTACACGACGACCCAAGAACCAAACAAAAGAAACTAATGTCCCGAACATCACTCCCCAATATACCGAAGTTGACCCGCTTCCTTTACTGAAATCACCATTACCTGTGATATATAACGCAACAGGCACCATTAATACCGTTGATAAAATAGGTATAAAGAAATTCAGTGATGTATGGCAATTTGGGTGCTCAATAATATCTTCATCATCTTGTTCAGTTTCTTCTGTTGATAACAGTGTTAAAGCTTGTTGCTCAGCACGTAAATCCGCTTTTTTCATCGGGCCCCAAGAAACATTGGAGAAGATATAAAATAGGACTGAAGCTAAAGAGAACCATGCCATGATATTAAATACCATTGAACCGGCTAAAATTTCAAATGGTTCCCCTGTAATAAAACCTTTAGATATTTGAACGCCAATAACCCCCATCATCGCAGCGCCCCAACCATTGATCATCGCTGATGAACAAACAGAAACACAGGATGTCTGAACGATATAGGACATTTTCTCAGGTGAAACACCGTATTTTTTTGCCAGTGTTTTTGTTGAGGCACCCGCAATTAATTGGTTAATAGAACTTTCAATAAAAATTAATGACGTAATAATCATCGCCATTAATTGAACGGCTTTTTTATTCTTAATAAGTTTTGTTTTATTGGTTAATAATCTAACGAGTGATCTTACACCGCCAGTGACAACAACTAACCGCATAATTCCACCAATCATGACCATAAATAGAATGGTTTTGGTATTCCCCGGTGAAGCAAAGGTATTAATAATGCCATCAAGTGTACCATTAACACCTAATAATATATTGTGATCATGTATAACAGTAAAACCAACTAATATCCCTAGTAATAATGATAAGATAACTTGTCGTGTAAATATGGCTAAAAGTATTGTCACCATTGGCGTGACAATGGTCCAAATTCCATAATCATTCATTAGATGCTCTCTTATTATATTTTATTGTGATTTTAATAAATTAAGATAATGCGTTTTCTAAATCATTTAATAAGTCAGTAACATCTTCAATACCTACAGATAAACGTAATGTCGTATCATAAACATGAATACTTTCTCTTTCTTCTTTGGTCATTGAACCATGAGACATCGTTGCTGAATGATTAACCATACTCTCAACACCACCAAGAGATTCAGCTAATACAAAATAAGTGACTTTAGCTAAGAACGCTTTGGTCTCTTCAATGCTTCCTTTTAATTTAATAGTTACTACTGCGCCACCCGTACGCATTTGCTTTTTACCTAACTCATATTGTGGGTGTGAAGGTAGTCCCGGATAATAAACTTGCTCAACTTTTGGATGCGTTAATAAATATTCAGCTACCTTTTGCGCATTACTGCATTGTGCAGCCATACGCAACGCCAATGTTTTCAATCCTCGTAGCGCGAGGTATGCATCAAAAGGTGATGCAATTGCGCCTAATGTGGTTTTTAAAAAATCAAGGCGACTGGCTAGATCTTCTTGAGAGGTGATTACCGCACCACCAATTAAATCTGAATGACCGCCAATATATTTACTGGCTGACAACATCACTAAATCTGCACCTAACTCTAATGGTTTTTGATTCCATGCAGTGGCAAATGTATTATCAACACAAGTTAGAATATTATGCTTTTTCGCTAACGAGCAGATTGCATTGATATCAACTAATTCTAATAATGGGTTAGTCGGGCTTTCAATCCATATTAAACGGGTATTTTCTTTTATTTTTGCAGCGACTTCTTCAAGGTTATTAAGGTCAACATAATCGATTTGGTGCCCACAGTTAACCGTTGAAACGCGTTCAAACAACCGAAAAGTGCCACCATAGACACCTTTCATTGCAATAATGTGTGAATTTTGAGGTAATAAATTTAATACTAAGCTTGAAGCTGCAACCCCTGAAGCGGTTGCTGTTGCATAAATCCCGCCTTCAATTTCTGCGAGTAAAGTTTCATAAGCATATCGCGTCGGGTTACTGCAACGTGAATAACAATATTCTCCATGTTCCGTTAGGCTTTGTTGCACGAAAGTACTGGCTGTTGTAATAGCAGGGAAAATAGCATGGTTCACTGTATCTTGCTGTTTTCCACCATGAATTAAAATCGTAGCAATATTCTTAGTCATAATCTAAAACCCAATCATAGTAAAATAAAAAAGTATTTTTATATTTGTTGCTGAAAGGAATATGCCATAGGGAAATAGAAAAATTTTTCTAAAAATCGCTTCCCTTTTACAAATTAAGAGAAAATTTTTCTAATTTGAAAATAATCTTATTTAAATTCAATTAGTTGAATTCGAAAATCAAAATGAGCCAGCCGTCACAATATTATCATTTTGTTTATCAACAAGCTTTACAAGGGTAATAAACAAACCATAACCTATTAAAACTAAAGCATAAAAGTTTAAAAAAGGTTAATTGCATCGTCATTTAATGTAATCAACTGATAACGTAAAAATGACAAAAATAGATATAAAGGTAGTAAAAAACCTTACTTATCACACTGAATTACTATAAAACACAGATATAAGAGAAACTTATTCTCTTGTTTTTTATTCACTCTATTTCCCTTTATTTTTAGACCCACTTCTACAACAGCATGATTTATGGCTAAGATTACATATAATCTATAGTGTTCAAAATCACACCAAGGTCAAATCTTTCACTCAACTTTGGCTAAGTTTCATTCTTCTATGTGTTGTATAAAAGCCAATAAAAAGAAAACCGTTTCTAAATACCTATAAAAACCATAAAAACCTTTATGTAAATAAAAATTTGACTAGCAAAAAATTAAAGAGAAGAAAATTGTTATCTATTCTATAGAGGAAACGCGTCTTAACAAATCAATAACATACTAATTTCACATACACCAATATTTACCATTAAATAATTAATTTTTCTTAACAAAATAAACACCAGTTTAATTTCATATTAAAACCAGAGAGTTAGATAAAACTAACATTCAAGCTTGTAAATAAATTATTTACTATGATACAGTCAAAAAATACCTATAAATCTAGATATTCAATTTATTAACCTCTCGCTTATTAGCGTGAAAATATATCGAAGTACTAAACTCGATAAAGTTAATTAGTGAAAGTAGAAAACAATAGGGATGATAAAAAACTTATAATTATTATTGTATTTTTTTAATTCAATACATTCTAGTTAAGCGCTATTGCATTTAAGGAAAACTAATAATACTTAAATTTAGCTTATCGCCTTCATTATTTTCTAAACAAAGAAAAACAAATCAATCACAATAAAAATATTGAATTTACGACAAACACAATGTTAGGAAACCATAATGACTAATCATTTTTTAGTGCACGAATCAGCCATGCTAGAACTATTGGAAAAGGTCGTTAACATCGAATCCGGCTCTTATGATAAAGCCGGTGTTGATAATCACGCCGCAGTTTGGTGCGAAAAATATCAGCAAATGGGCTTTGAAGTTGAAGTGATTAGAAACGAATCACTAGGCAATAACTACCGTATTTATTATCCATCAGAACAGGCAGATATATTAATTTTGCTACACCTAGATACCGTATTTCCTAAAGGTACTGTTGCAGAACGTCCATTTAGTATCGAGGGGGACCGTGCTTATGGCCCTGGAGTCATTGATATGAAAGGCAGCCATGTCATGGTCTATCAAGTGATGAAACAATTGTATGACACCCAAGATAGCCGCTATAAAAAAATTGAAATCCTACTCAACTGTGATGAAGAAATTGGCTCTATTTCATCCCGTGGTGTCATCGAAAAGTGTGCATTAGGCAAGCGCTACGCCCTCGTTATGGAACCTGCTCGTGCTAATGGCGCTATTGTCAGTGCTCGTCGAGGTGTGGGTACTTATGTGTTGAATATCGAAGGAAAAGCATCACATTCAGGGATTGCCCCTGAAGCGGGTATTAGCGCAATTCAAGAGTTGTCACATAAAATTCAAAGCTTACACGCACTTTCCGCCCATGACCAAGGCCTGTCCGTTAACATTGGTTTAATTTCAGGTGGCACTTCAGTAAACACCGTAGCCCCTAATGCCAGAGCCGAAATTGATGTTCGTATCTCTTCTGATGAGCAAGGTATCGAGATCGACAAGAAAGTCAGGGAAGTCTGTAGCCAGCCGGTACTAGATGGTATCAAACTCACCTTAACAGGTGGCATCAATCGCCCACCAATGGCGAAAACTGAAGAAAGTAGCGTCCTAATCAACATCATTAAAGAAGAAGCGACACGTTTAAATATCGACCTACAAGATGTATCTACAGGCGGGGGGTCTGATGCCTCATTTACCGCAGGAGTCGGTACCGCCACTGTCGATGGTTTAGGCCCAATTGGTGGTTATCAGCACAGTGACAAAGAATACTTAGAAATTCCTTCACTCACTGAACGTGCTCAGCTATTTTTTAATATTTTACAACGTATTACACAATAAAATAATAATCCAACAGGATAATCCTATGACAACGATGTCAACAAACACAACACCACCTAAAAAACGTTCTGAGGGGTTAAACCCTTATGTTTTATTATTCTTTATTTTAGTTATAGCCGGTATTACAACCTGGATCGTTCCGGCTGGGCAATACGCATCAGAAACAAAAGTTATCACCATGGTAAAAGATGGCATAGAAACGAAAGTTTCTAGCTCTTATACCATTCCAGGAAGCTATGCTCGTTTGCCTGAACAACATGGTATTTTACCTGGGCAAATTTTCACCTCAATTGCCGATGGCTTAATTAAAGCGGCTCCGATCATCTTTCTGATTATCTTTACTGGCGGTGCCTTGCACTTATTGGAAGAAACTGGGGCTATTAAAAAGGTTCTCAATAATATTTCTCGCAGTAAAAGGCTGAATGACTTTTTGCTGATCAGCATTTTCTTTGTTGTCTTCTCAATTTTAGGCACAACGGGGATAGTCGTTAACTCGATTATTGCATTTGTTCCTATAGGGCTATTAGTCGCCAAGTCGGTTGGAATGGATGATAAATTTGGTGCTGCCTTAGTCTATGTTGCTGCCTATTCAGGTTTTAATGCCTCAATAATGGCTCCAATGACCGTCGGCCTCTCTCAAGGTTTAGCCGATGTTCCGTTATTATCAGGTCTTGGATTTAGAATGGCGATTTATATCGCTTTCGTGATCGCTGGTATTTTATTCTTAACTTTCTACACCAAAAAGTGCCGTATTCAAGGTATGGTACGTCCTGAAATTGCTAGCGATGATAGTGAACAGCAAACTTCTAAGATCTCGGCACTGCATATCATTACCCTTTTCTATAGCGCCTTTTGCTTAGTTGGTTTTATCTTTGGTGCTGTTGAATGGGGCTGGGGCGAAAAAGAGATGATGGCAATGTTTATCATCTTAGGTGTCGGTGTCGGCGTATTAAACCGTATGTCACCTAACACAATAGCGACAGGCTTCCTCAAAGGTTGTGCAGGTATGGTGGGTGGTGCATTCATCGTCGGAATGGCTCGTGCAATTGCTATTGTTTTATCTGATGGGATGATCTTAGATACGATTGTCAACGCTATTATTTCAATGATGGATGGCTTACCAAAAACATTATCAGCTCTATCAATGTTTGCTACTGCAGCCATTATGCACTTCTTTATTTCATCCGGTTCAGGTGAAGCAGCGGTATTAGTGCCTATCTTTACTCCAATGGGTGATTTATTAGAAATTACGCGTCAAACTACCGTCCAAACGGTGTTGTTAGGTGAAGGCGTTGTTAACTGTATTAACCCAACATCTGGAATTTTAATGGCGGTACTTGCCACTGCCAAAATCCCTTATACCAAGTGGGTTAAGTTTATCTGGCCATTAGTCTTTGCATGGGTAATGATCTCGATTGTCGCATTGATTTATGCGGTCATGACAAATTTAGGCCCAATTTAATTTAGCCACCGTCTCTGATAACACTGCCTACTAGGTAGTGTTATCTTTCACTAATGCATCTTAGCAAATCGGTTCGATAACACATAATTACCATTTCTTTGTGATCCATCTTTCCTTTCTTTTCCTTCATTTTTTCTTTAGCTTTATCACAAAAACATCATTCATCTAAAGTGCAAAAAATAGATTTTATATTGATTAATCAGTCTATTAGCTACCCTCCCAGCTTTGCATAAAAAACAAACACTCAATGCATAACGTAAATCCATTAACCTAGCTTCTTGTGTTATTTTGTGAATGAAGTGATTAGTATCACAAATATTTTCACATTTAGGTGTGAAAGAAATTTAATTCAATAAAAACAAAATAACATTTAAAAACAATAAATTAAAAAATATCTACCTACTTATTAAATTAAGATTTATGTGACTCACATCATTCGAATGTGAATTTTATCGTGTAATCATGTCTCACAATAACAAAGATTCACAACATCAGGAGAGTACGATGAAAACAGTTAATCAAGTTGCCGTTATTGGACTCGGTTCAATGGGGATGGGTATCGCTAAGTCTCTGATAAGAAATAATGTGCCAACTTACGGATTTGATATTAATAATGCGGCCTGTAATGAGCTAAAAACCTGCGGTGCAAAAGCCGTAGGTAGCAATGCCGCCGAATACGCTAATGATATAGATGCGGTTTTACTCGTCGTCGTCAATGGCAAGCAAGTTGAACAAATTTTATTCAATGGTGAAGCGCCTCTTGCTGCGGCACTACGCCCTGGCACCGTTGTTGTTCTGCACAGTACATTAGCCGCTGAACAAGCAAAACAGATTGAGAAAAAATTAGAACAATATCAACTCAGTATGCTAGATGCGCCTATCTCCGGTGGTGCTATTAAAGCCAACGATGGCAAATTAACGGTAATGGCTTCAGGTAAGCCTGAGTTATTTAGTTCATTAAAACCTGTTTTTGATGCAACCACTGAGCGTCTGTATCAAGTGGGTCAAGAAATAGGTATGGGCTCCACCGTAAAAACCATCCACCAGCTATTAGCTGGCGTTCATATTGCTGTTGCTGCCGAAAGCATGGCATTAGCCGCAAAAGCAGGTATTGATTTAAACCTCATGTATGACGTAGTAACCCATGCGGCAGGGAATTCATGGATGTTTGAAAACCGTATGCAGCACGTGCTAGATGGGGATTATTCACCAAAATCATCCGTGAATATTTTCGTTAAAGACCTCGGGCTTGTAATGGAAACCGCTAAAGCACTGAATTTCCCTCTTCCGCTTGCTTCAACCGCGCTACAAATGTTTACTGCGGCGAGCAATGAAGGGTTTGGTGGTGAAGATGATAGTGCAGTGATCAAAACCTTTAAAGGCATTGAGTTACCTGCTAAGGGGGATAAATGAGTATTCAGCTAGGCGTGATTGCTGATGACTTTACGGGGGCAACTGATATTGCCGGCTTTATGGTGCAAAGCGGCTGGAAAGTCGTGCAACTCCTCAATGAACCCGACGGCAACACGGAAATCCCTCAAGATGTCGATGCCATTGTGGTCAGCTTAAAGAGCCGTTCTTGCCCTGCTGATGAAGCGATTAATTCATCAATTAAGACTTGCCGCTGGTTAAAAGAGAAAGCTAACTGCAAACAAATCTTCTTTAAATATTGTTCAACTTTCGACTCAACTGAAAAAGGCAACATTGGTCCTGTGACGGATGCGCTGATGAAAGAGCTCAACACTAACATCACCGTGCTTACTCCAGCTTTACCCGTCAATGGTCGCACTGTGATCCATGGGCACTTATTCGTCAATGGCGCACTATTAAACGAAAGTGGCATGCAGCATCACCCTGTGAACCCAATGACCGATGCCAACCTTTTAAGAGTGATGGAAAAACAGTCAAAAGGTAAAGCAGGATTAGTGGACTTAGTGACCGTTGAACAAGGTGTAGAGGCTATCAAAAACCAGTTATCCGCACTACAAAACCAAGGTGTGAATTATGCGGTGACGGATGCAATCACCATGGAAAACTTGCTGCCTATTGCGCAAGCCACTACCGATTTTCCTTTATTAACGGGAGGTTCAGGTTTAGGTGCAGCAATTGCAACAGTGCAAACAGGCATTGCATGGCAAAGAAATACGACACGCGGAGAGCAACCCGAGTCAGCAGCGCGTAAAACCGTTATTTTATCCGGTAGTTGCTCGCAAATGACCAATGCACAGGTCAATGCTTATCGTGCCATTGCGCCTAGCCGCCAAGTCGAGGTTAGTGAGTGCTTATCTAACCCTAATTACGCCAATGAACTGTCTGCATGGGCGATAGAAAACCAATCAACCACCTTAGCACCCATGTTATATGCCACACAACCTGCGGACAAATTGAAGCAAATTCAGCAGCAGTATGGCACGCAACAATCAAGCGAAAGTGTTGAAAAACTGTTTGGTGAAGTCGTTAGTTTGTTGAAACAACAAGGGTTTAATACTTTTATTATTGCCGGTGGTGAAACATCAGGAAAAGTCGTACAAAGCTTAGGTACACAACAGCTTAGTATCGGTGCACCTATCGTTCCAGGTGTGCCTTGGGTAAAAGACCGACAAAGTGGTGACTGGCTGGCTCTAAAATCAGGCAACTTTGGTCAAGAGAACTTCTTTCGCGAAGCGCAGGAGATGTATCTATGAGTGAAGAACAAGCACTGCGTGTTGAATTATGCGAATGGGCTAAATCGATGTTCATGCGGGGCTATAGCAGTGGCGGTGCAGGAAATATTAGTGCCAAACTGCCCGATGGCACAATTATTGTTACCCCCACGAATTCAAGTTTCGGCGACCTTGTCCCTGAGCGTTTAAGTAAATTAGATGCAATGGGAAATTGGATTGATGGCGACAAGCCAACCAAAGAAGTCTCTATGCATATGGCAATGTATGAACAACGCCCTGACTGCCAAGCGGTTGTTCATTTACATTCCCCTTGGCTAACTGCCCTGTCTTGCTTAGAAGACGTAGACAAAAACAATTGTTTACCACCTATCACTCCTTACTATGTAATGCGGGTTGGTGAGTTGCCTTTAGTCGAATATCTCCCTCCAGGAGATCCTAAAATTGGTGAAGAAATAGCCAAGTTAGCGAAAAAACATTCGGCAGTTTTACTCTCTAACCATGGTCCAGTAGTGGGCGGAAAAACACTCAGGCAAGCCTTTTTTAATGCAGAAGAACTAGAAGATACCGCGCGTCTATATCTAACATTGTTACCGCTCGGGTTTAAAACATTAACAGAAGCCGATGTACAAGAACTCAAAAATCGTTATCCACAAAAATAACGTTATAACGAGGAACATAGAATGGCAAAGTTTGCAGCAAATCTTAGTATGATGTTTAACGAAGTTCCCTTTATTGAGCGTTTCGCTAGAGCCGCTGATGCAGGGTTTCGTGGAGTGGAATATCTTTTCCCTTATGAAGAGCAAGCCACTGATATTGTTGAACAGCTCAATAAACATAATTTAACCCAAGTGCTGTTTAATATGCCCGCTGGAAATTGGACAGCAGGTGAACGAGGAATGGCGTCAATACCAGGGCGCGAAGATGAATTTAAACAAGGTGTCCAAAAAGCGTTGGAATATGCCCTCGCCTTAAACTGTAAACAAGTTCATGCCATGGCAGGGAAAACCGACAACCAATTTACTCCTGAGCAGCAGCGAGCCTGTTTTATCAAGAATATCCAATATGCCGCAGATATTATGGCAGAGCATGGTATCAAGGTATTGATTGAACCAATCAATACTCGTGATATGCCAGGTTATTTTCTGACAACACAAAAGCAAGCTGAAGCACTGTTACCAGAAATAAATCGTGATAATGTATTCATTCAGTTAGATCTCTATCATTGCCAAATTATGGAAGGCGATTTACTGAAAACGATTGAGCGGCTATGGGGTAAATTCAACCATATTCAAATTGCTTCTGTTCCATTTCGCCATGAACCTGATACTGGGGAAGTTAATTACCCATGGATATTCAATCAATTAGATGAAATGGGTTACACCGGCTGGTTGGGATGTGAATATATTCCAGCAGGCAAAACAGAAGATGGGCTGGCTTGGTTTAAGAAAATACGGAATTAATTAGGAGGGGAGATGATCCCATCAGAGCGCAGGGACTTTATTTATCGTTATCTCCATGAATATCAAACTGTTTCCATTAGCAGTTTGGTCGAATTAATGAATGTCTCACATATGACGGTTCGCCGTGATATTAGCGCTCTGGAAGAAGAAGGAAAAGTCATCAGTATCAGTGGTGGGGTTAGGCTCAATAATGCTTTACACCAAGAGTTACCTTGGAATGAGAAGGCTCGCCTTCACTACCAAAGTAAGCGTGAGATTGGTCGTTTTGCGGCTTCACTGGTTGAAGACGGCCAAGTTGTTTATCTTGATGCAGGAACCACCACATTTGAAATCGCCAGAGTGCTCGGCGAACGGTTTAATTTAACCATCGTGACGAATGATTTTTCTATTGTTCAGTATTTAATTAACAAGCCTCAATTGAATTTATTTCATACTGGAGGAAAAGTTGATAAACGCAATCACTCTAGCGCCGGCAATATCGCAGTAATGATGCTAAAAAGTCTCAATATTGATATTGCTTTTATGAGTACCAGTTCATGGGATTTTGAACATGGTGTTTCAACACCTCATGAAGAAAAAGTTTTATTAAAGCAAACTTTATTAGAGATTTCCCGCCGGAGTGTTTTAGTTTCGGACAGCAGTAAATTTGGTAAATATGGCATGTTTCGTGTATGTGCTTTGGAACAATTGGATGACATTATTTGTGACAACCATTTGCCAGAAAACATAATTAAAAAATTAGAAGAAACAAATATAAATTTCTATCCGATTGACGTTTAGAAAAGGTTAAAAGCCAAAGAACAATAACCCTTGATAGAGAACACAATATGACAACTTTTTCTTTATTAATGATCGCATTAATAGGGATCCTTATACTCCTATTAATGATAATTAAATTTAAAATTCACCCATTTGTTGCTTTATTAATTGTCAGTTTATTTGTTGCCATCACCACAGGCATTCCATTAGATAATGTTGTTAAAGTTGTTACTGATGGGCTAGGTGGCGTTCTTGGATCCGTCGCAATTATTATCGGTTTAGGAGCCATGCTGGGGCAACTCATTGAACGCTCTGGTGGTGCAGAAAACCTCGCGATTAAAACGGGGCAATCTTTAGGGGCGAAAAAAACTATTGCCGCCTTAACTATTGCTGGATTTATTTTAGGTATTCCTGTTTTCTTTGACGTCGGCTTTATTATTTTAGCGCCAATTATTTATGGCTTTGCAAAAGTTGCTAAAATATCACCGTTAAAATACGGATTACCTATTGCAGGTGTGATGTTAACAGTACACGTGGCATTACCACCACACCCAGGTCCTGTAGCCGCTGCGGGTATTTTACATGCAGATGTGGGCTTATTAACCTTAATTGGTTTCATTATTTGTATCCCTGTTGCTATTATTGGTTATTACATTGCCAAATATATTAACCGAAAAAATTACCATTTATCTGTCGAAGTATTAGAGCAATTACAACTAGCAAAAGATGAGCCTCAAAAAAGTGATGTGGTTTATACCGATAAAATAAATCCGCCAAAACCAGGAACGGTTATTGCGATGATTGTTATCCCAATTCTTATTATTATGTTGGGTACCGTGTCATCGACTTTATTAGAAAAAGGCGACCCCATTAGAACCTTCTTTACTTTTATTGGTTCTCCAATCATTGCATTATTAATTGCATTGATATTGGCGGTATATTTCTTAGCCTTGAGACGTAATTGGACATTACAGCATACCAATAACATCATCGGTGATGCGATCCCTGCAGCCGCTGTTGTCATCATGATCACGGGTGCAGGTGGCGTATTCGGTAAGGTCTTAGTCGAATCTGGTGTCGGAAAAGCTTTATCAGATGCCCTCGCGATGATTGACATGCCAATTATAGTTGCTGCATTTATTATCTCTTTAGTTCTGCGCGCCTCACAAGGTTCAGCAACGGTTGCCATTTTAACAACTGGCGGGTTATTAAGTGAAGCAGTTATGGGGTTAAGTGGTACCCAACTCGTCTTAGTCACATTAGCCTCTTGCTTTGGTGGCCTTGGCTTATCTCATGTTAACGACTCTGGTTTCTGGATTGTGACGCGTTACTTAGGGTTATCTGTGAGTGATGGCTTAAAAACTTGGACGGTTTTAACCACACTATTAGGGTTACTCGGTTTCCTATTCACAGGGTTAATTTGGATGATGGTATAATTATCTAAACTCGAAGCTTCCTTGATTTAAAGGAAGCTTTTTTACTCCGTCATAACTAATTTATTTCTTTAATATATTCAATGATATCATGCATCAATATAAGATACAGCTTGGCTTGCATCATGGTTTTAATTAAATATTCATTAGCCAGTTTTCACCCACCGCTTTGTAGCTGTTGCTGGTAATTTTTGAGTATGCATTGCAAATTTTCCATGTGATCACCCGCCAAAAAATTTAGCTTAAAATAGTAGCAAAACACCATTCATCAAACATTAACAATCAATTAAAAAACAGACAGCGTAAGGCAGGAATAGTATCATTAGCGCCATTCGCCTTTTTATTTTATTTGAGATTTTATTGTGACTTCATATGCAGACCTTAATAGCCTTAGCGCAGAACAGCTATCTAACCTTCAAGAGTTAGGTTACCTCAGTATGACACCTATCCAAGCCGCGGCACTTCCCGCTATTTTGGCTGGGAAAGATGTTCGAGCACAGGCTAAAACAGGGAGTGGCAAAACCGCAGCTTTTGGTCTCGGTTTACTGCAACATATTGATGCTAAATTATTTAAGACTCAATCACTCGTTTTGTGCCCAACGCGTGAGCTTGCAGAGCAAGTTGCCAATGAACTGCGTAGATTGGCGCGCGCTATCCCTAACCTTAAAATTCTAACCCTATGTGGTGGTGTCCCTTTCAGTGTACAAAGGGATTCCCTCGTACATGCCGCGCATATTATTGTGGCCACTCCAGGGCGTCTATTAGATCACCTAAACCGTGAAACCGTACAGCTGGATGCACTACAAACACTGGTGTTGGACGAAGCGGATAGAATGCTAGACATGGGTTTCATGCCCGATATTGAAACCGTAATGGATTATGCGCCAGCCGATCGCCAAACCTTATTATTTTCAGCAACTTGGCCTGATGAGATCGCACGTATTAGCCAACAAATTCAGCACGAACCTCAAACGATTGAAATCAATAGTGTTGATGAATTGCCTGCTGTTGAACAACAGTTTTATGAGGTTTCCCGCCACCATAAAATCGAATTATTACAGAAATTATTAAGCCGAGAACAACCTGCATCTTGTGTAGTTTTCTGTAATACCAAAAAAGATTGCCAAGCGGTGTTTGATGCACTAACAGATAGCAAACAAAGTGTTTTGGTACTGCACGGTGACCTAGAACAACGCGACCGCGACCAAACGTTAGTGCGTTTTGCCAATGGGAGCAGCAGAGTACTTGTTGCGACAGATGTTGCCTCTCGAGGCCTCGATATTAAAGCACTCGAAATGGTGATTAACTATGAATTGTCATGGGATCCTGAAGTGCATGTCCACCGCATCGGCCGAACAGCTCGAGCAGGGGAAAGTGGCTTAGCGATTAGCTTATGTGCTCCAGAAGAAGCCCAACGCGCCAATGTGCTCGAAGAAATGCTTAATATGAAACTTCATTGGCATACAGAGCCTGAAAACCAACCTATTACCCCGTTAGAAGCAACTATGGTCACTTTATGCATTGATGGCGGTAAGAAAGCGAAAATGCGCCCCGGTGATATTTTAGGTGCACTAACGGGCGATGTCGGTCTCGACGGTGCTGACATTGGTAAAATTGTTATCCACCCTACTCATGCTTATGTGGCCGTCAAACATTCCGTGGCTCAACAAGCGTGGAAACAACTCCAACAAGGCAAAATTAAAGGTAAAACGGTTAAAGCCAGACTCCTGAAATAATCCATTGCCATTTTATAAGCCTGAGTGTGAAGAAAACACTCAGGCTTTTCTATTTCTATTTTACTTCCTTGATTCGTCTCAATAATCTGCACATTAATTCACCTAGAAATAGTTGACCATTAAAATCAATCGATATATAACAACATACATATCGATTAACTGAGTAATTTACATGAAAAAGTATCTAATTGGCCTAATGGCTTGCATGTTCACATTCGCCAGCCAAGCCGAACGTGAGTTTACAGACCAACTAGGACGTAAAGTCACTATTGATGACCACGTTGAACGTGTTGCCGTACTCCAACACCAAACCCTTAACTTACTGGTTCAGCTTGATGCGACAGACAAAATTGTTGGTGTGATGGGAAATTGGCGTGAACAACTCGGTCAAAACTACGAAAGGCTAGCACCTGAATTAGTTAAAGTTCCCAATGTAGGCGACTTGAAGAGCGTCAACCTCGAAAGCCTAGTGCAGCTCAAACCTCAGGTGGTTTTTGTTACTAACTATGCACCACAAGAGATGATCGAGAAGATTTCCCAAGTAGGAATTCCCGTTGTCGCTATTTCACTGCAAAAAGACCATAGCAACCACGCAAAAAATAATGTCAATCCAGAACTCGATAACGAAGAGCAAGCTTACAATGATGGACTAAAGGAAGGCATTGCACTGATTGGTGATATTGTCAATAAACCCGATAATGCGCAAGCGCTGATTAAACAGACCTTTGATAGCCGAGATATTGTCACTCAGCGTCTGAAAGACATTCCTGAAGACCATCGTATCCGTGCCTATATGGCAAACCCAGAGTTAACCACCTATGGTTCAGGGAAATATACTGGTTTAATGATGCAACACGCAGGTGCAATGAATGTCGCTGCCGCGACTATTAAAGGCTACAAACAAGTATCCTTAGAGCAAGTCATTAGCTGGAACCCTGAGGTGATCTTCATCCAAGACCGCTACCCAAGTGTTGTTGACGAGATTAACAATGACCCAAGGTGGCAAGTAATTGATGCGGTTAAAAATAAACGTGTTTATCTCATGCCGGAATATGCTAAAGCATGGGGTTATCCAATGCCTGAGGCTATGGCACTGGGTGAGTTATGGATGGCCAGTAAGTTATATCCACAAAAATTTGCCGATATTAATGTAGGTGATAAAGTGAATGACTGGTACCAAAAATTCTATCGTACTCAATATCAAGGTAACAATTAATGCATATTATGGCCGCAGGCAGTCTGCGTGGCGCGCTGGCGGCCATTTTAGCCCGTTACTCTGCTGATCATTCGCAAACTATTACCTGTGAATTTGGCCCCGCAGGTTTGTTATGCCAAAAAATTGAGGCGGGAGCTGCCTGCGATCTCTTTTTATCTGCGGACAGCTCGCACCCCACGTCTTTATTAGCGCAAAAAATTGCCTTTACTGTTGAACCCTTTATTGCCAATTATCTAGGGATCACCACCACCGCAAAACTAGCCAGCCAATATCCTGATTGGTTGCAATTATTGAGTTTGCCAGATTTAACCATTGGCTCTTCAACCCCGAAGGATGATCCTTGCGGTGACTATGTTGCACAACTTTATAGCAAAATTCGCCAAACTCGCCCCCAACTTGCAGATGATATTCAAAGCCGTACACGATATTTAGTCGGTGGCAAAAACTCCCCAACGATCCCTTCGGGGCAACTTGCTTCTCAATGGCTGATTAATTCCCATCAGGCAGACTTATTTATTGGTTACCAACACTACCAGAAAAAAGTGGCTCAATTATCTGAACTTGCAACAGTCCCTATCCCAAATACAGATAATATCAAAGCGATATATTGCATGGCGCTAATCACTCCAATAGCACATTCTTTCGCGTCTTATCTGTTACAGCCTGAATCACAACAACTTTTTATTGAAAATGGCTTTATTTATCTTAACTAAAATAGCCAAAAGCTAAATTTTGACTCATAATTTAAAAATATTTAACTATCAACGAAATCGTTTGCTTTTTATTTTGATGGCTATAAAATGCGTCGGATTTTTTTGGCCTGAGAAAAATAACTGGAGACAATCGTGCCTGAAGATAAAAATTATAGCCATGGCCCCGTGCCCATATCCGCGCGAAAAGGCGGACTAGCATTAACCTTTGTAATGCTAGGTTTAACGTTCTTTTCCGCCAGTATGTGGACCGGAGGCGCTCTCGGTACCGGTCTTAGTTTTAATGATTTCTTCCTCGCAGTTCTTATTGGTAATCTTCTTCTTGGTATCTACACCGCATTTCTTGGTTTCATTGGTTCTAAAACTGGCTTAACTACCCACCTCCTCGCGCGTTACTCCTTCGGTATCAAAGGCTCATGGCTCCCATCTTTCTTATTAGGCGGCACACAAGTCGGCTGGTTTGGTGTGGGCGTCGCGATGTTTGCTATCCCTGTAGGCAAAGCGACAGGCTGGGATATCAACTTATTGATAGCTATTTCAGGTCTCTTAATGACCATCACCGTCTTTTTTGGCATTTCTGCACTTACCATCCTTTCAATCGTTGCCGTTCCCGCCATCGCAATACTCGGCAGCTATTCTGTTTACCTTGCCGTCAGTGACATGGGTGGCATCAGTGCTTTACAAGCCGTCGTTCCGGCAAAACCGATTGATTTCAATCTTGCTCTCGCGATGGTCGTCGGTTCTTTTGTCAGCGCAGGCACACTAACCGCTGACTTTGTTCGCTTTGGGCGTAAACCGAAAATTGCGGTACTCGTAGCCATTATCGCGTTTTTCTTAGGTAACTCATTAATGTTTATCTTCGGTGCCGCAGGCGCGGCCTCACTCGGTATGGCCGATATTTCAGATGTAA
The DNA here is from genome assembly GCA_029227775.1 of Morpho helenor. Lineage (NCBI taxonomy): Eukaryota > Metazoa > Arthropoda > Insecta > Lepidoptera > Nymphalidae > Morpho > Morpho helenor. The sequence goes on along the minus strand of JARGCU010000029.1, from coordinate 44,379 downwards.
TGATCGCACAAGGGCTTTTATTACCCGCAATTATTGTTTTAGGCCTAAACATATGGACAACTAATGATAATGCGCTTTATGCCTCCGGTTTAGGATTTGCCAATATCACAGGCTTATCCAGTAAAACCTTATCTATCGTTAATGGCCTCATCGGAACGCTATGCGCGCTGTGGTTATATAATAACTTTGTCGGTTGGTTGACGTTCTTATCAGCGGCGATCCCACCGATTGGTGGCATCATCATTGCCGATTACTTAATGTATCGCCACCGCTATGAGACCTTTGATCGCAGTAAAATGCGTGATGTTAACGTCAGTGCTTTAATCGCTGTTGCTGTGGGGGTAATTGCTGGTAATTGGTTGCCTGGTATTGTCCCTGTCAATGCCGTTATTGGAGGCGCACTGTGTTACGCTGTACTAAATCCATTATTAAATCGCTGTCGTGCAACTGATTCGGAGATGACCCGTGCTTAATCAAACTATCAAACATATCCATAATATCCGTTTACCAGAGCGTGATGGCCTATGGCGCATCGATATTGAAGATCAAAAAATCAAAGCTATCGTGCCGCAGCCTGAAGGGGAAATCTTACCTGAAAGCCTAGATGGTGAAGGGGGTTTAGTCACTGCCCCATTCGTTGAACCTCATATTCATTTAGATACCACTCAAACCGCAGGTCAGCCTAGCTGGAACCAGTCAGGCACCTTGTTTGAAGGTATTGAACGGTGGGCGGAACGCAAAGCCATGTTGACGCATGACGATGTTAAAAGCCGTGCATGGCAAACACTAAAATGGCAAATTGCCAATGGTATTCAACATGTTCGTACCCATGTGGATGTTTCTGATCCGACGTTAACTGCACTCAAAGCGATGCTAGAGGTTAAAGCTGAAATCGCCCCATGGATTGACCTACAAATTGTTGCCTTTCCTCAAGAAGGCATTTTATCTTATCCAAATGGCGAAGCGCTGTTAGAAGAAGCGTTACGCTTAGGTGCAGATGTCGTGGGAGCAATTCCCCACTTTGAATTCACTCGTGAATACGGTGTTGAATCCCTTCATAAAACGTTTGCCCTCGCTGAAAAATATGACCGTTTAATCGATGTGCATTGTGATGAAATCGATGATGAACAATCTCGCTTTGTGGAAACTGTCGCTGCATTAGCCCATGCTAACGGGATGGGAGCCCGTGTGACCGCCAGTCACACCACGGCAATGCATTCTTATAATGGCGCCTATACATCTCGCTTATTCCGCTTATTAAAAATGTCAGGGATCAACTTCGTCGCTAACCCGTTAGTGAACATTCACTTACAGGGTCGTTTCGATACCTATCCTAAACGTCGTGGGATCACTCGCGTCAAAGAGATGCTCGCTGCTGATATTAATGTGTGCTTCGGTCACGATGATGTTTTCGACCCATGGTACCCACTCGGCACTGCTAATATGCTGCAAGTACTGCATATGGGGTTACATGTTTGCCAATTAATGGGTTACCAACAAATTAATGATGGTTTGAAATTGATTAGTGAATATAGTGCCCGCACACTGAATCTACAAGACTATGGTGTCGGTGAAGGAAAACGAGCTAGCTTGCTCATTCTACCTGCTGAAAATGGCTTTGATGCTGTACGCCGACAAGTCCCTGTGCGCTATTGTGTGCGTGATGGTCGAGTGATTGCTAATACCCAGCCTGCGGTGACACAAATTCACCTCTCAGAACCTGAAACCATCAGGTATGGATATTCTCCGCGCATTTAGCCCTGCATGTGGCTCCCTGTTATAACTGGTGAGCCACACTAATCTAGGCCCCCAGTTTTATCGAACATTATTTTCATACATCTGTCATTTATGTGTACTAAACTTACCTCAATCACTTTCTTATCGCTCATAACAACTTTTGATGCTCTATAAATGACCTAACCCTCTCATTTTTTGGTGATATGTGCCATTTATTGAAATTAAGTACAATTTCCATTGAAATTCAATCTAAAGGTTTTATATTTTTTAAAGAGTTAACTAAAACTGGATTTGAGCTTTATTTATAGCAACAATAACGCTAATACACTGACTGTCATGCAGCGGTGGTCAATATTCCTGTTTTGCTGTACCGCGAATACGTCACAAATAAAGTTCTCTGAATCCCACTTTGAAAAAAATTGGAGATCAGATGAGTACTGAACATATCGTTAATCAAAAAACTACAATCGATGCTTGGCAACGCATTGCTTTTGGGCTGTTAAATGAAGCTGGTATTGAAATTAATGGCTCCCGCCCTTTCGATATTCAGGTTCATAATAACCAATTCTTTAAGCGTGTCCTACAACAAGGCTCCATGGGATTAGGCGAAAGCTATATGGACGGCTGGTGGGATTGCGAGCGTTTAGATATCTTTTTTCAGCGAGTATTGCGTTGTGGGCTCGATAAAAAACTGCCTCATAATCTCCGAGACACACTGAAAATTGCTGTCGCACGCATGCGTAATTTACAGTCGCTAAAACGCGCCCGTATGGTGGGAAAAGAACATTATGACCTTGGAAATGACTTATTCACCCTGATGCTTGACCCTTATATGCAATATTCTTGTGGTTATTGGAAGGGGTTAGAAAGCACACCAGAGAACCTACCACTTGCCCAAGAACAAAAATTAAAACTGATTTGCGAAAAACTGCAATTAAAAGCAGGTATGCGGTTATTAGATATTGGCTGTGGCTGGGGGGGATTAGCGGCATATGCAAGTAAACATTATGGCGTCAGTGTCACTGGAGTCACGATTTCCGCTGAACAACAAAAATATGCTCAAGCACGCTGTCAAGATTTAGATGTTGAAATCTTATTAGAGGACTACCGTAACCTTAATAACCAATTCGATCGTATTGTTTCTGTCGGTATGTTTGAACATGTCGGCCCCAAAAATTACGCCACCTACTTTGACGTTGTGCAACGTAATTTAAAATCTGATGGGTTGTTTTTACTTCACACCATTGGTTCTAATCGCAATAAAGTGAATGTTGATCCTTGGACCAACAAATATATATTTCCAAATGGCTGTCTCCCTTCGATGCAAAATATCGGTGAAAGTAGCGAAGGCAAACTGATTATGGAAGATTGGCATAATTTTGGTGCCGATTATGACCACACTTTAATGGCCTGGTTTAGTCGTTTTCAAGCTGCTTGGCCTGAACTTGAACGGACTTACACTCCTCGTTTCAAACGGATGTTTTCTTACTATCTTAATGCCTGCGCTGGCGCATTCAGAGCCCGCGATATTCAACTATGGCAAATTCTTTGGAGCCCACATGGCGTAGACGGGGGCATTAGAGTTGCTCGGTAAAATACCCCTTGAGAAATAAGCTAATATAACAATCTTACGAATAGTTCAAACCATTACAGAGCATAGGATTACGATAATTTCATCAATAGAAATAAAACCTATGCTCATCTGGTTTATCTATCTAACAGTCTAAAAAAACTTGAATAAGTGCGACATCAACGATGTCTGAACAGATTGATCAGTTTCAATTTCTACACTGGCCGTAAGCCCCGTCGTCAGGTGAATACCACTTGGTAATTCATCAAAAATAACACGAACAGGGACTCGTTGAGCTAGCCTTATCCAATTAAAACTCGGGTTTACATGGGGCAAGCCAAACTCATCAACATGCTGATTTTCATCAGTAATACCATAACCAATACTCTCAACATGTCCTTTTAATGGTGTGGAATATGCCATTAACTGAATACTAACGGGCGCATTAATCTTGATTTTATTCAGCTTTGTTTCTTCGAAATATCCCATGACCATAAAACTATCCGCATTAACTAAGCTCAAATTTGGCTGGCCAACCGTTGCGTAGTCGCCTTGTTGGATCCGCAGATGGGCAATGTAACCAGAAACTGGCGCTCGAATGATGGATTTCTCTAAGTTCAACTTTGCTATAGATAAAGCAACAGCAGCTTTTTGTACTGATAAGTGAGCAATAGAAGCCTCTTTTAATGATTGCTGAACTTCTTCTTGTGAAAGCATATTACGAATACTATTACGACGCTTTGCGTCTAAATTTTTCTGTTCCCATTGCTTGTTCGCAATATCTAAATTTGTTTCTGCTTCTTTAACAGCTAATTTAAACCGTGCCTGATCTAGTCGATATAACTCTTCTCCTCGCTGAACCCTCTGGTTATCTTTTACTGAAAGGGTATCAATCGTACCTGATACTTCAGGTGCAAGGCGGACAACCTGAGCAACCACTTTAGCATCACGCGTCCAAGGTGTATTTTCATAGGTCTGCCATAATAGCCAAATAACATAAACTGCGGTTACTAAACATACAATTGAAAAAATAAATTGGCTTATTTGACGAATAACAAAAAAATATTTAAACATAGAAAACCCAAACTGAAATAAAAATAAGAGATAATGAAAACTCAACTAATGCAGGGTGCCATTGCCGTTGTAACCAATGCCAACGAGCAAGGAACATTCTAAAAACACATAGAAATGGTATCATTAAGAGCATCGAGACAAATATTGATGGCAAAAGAATGCCAGAGAACGCTATTTCCCTAAACATGTAAAATCCCTTTAAGTTCTATTTAATTGTCGTAATAAATTTTCTATATCATGGATAAAATGATAGTGCTTGATGTATGTAAAAGATGAATTCTTATATTTTGATAACAATAATAAGTTTATTTTTTTCATGTGCCATAATGCCTTATTTGGTTTAGCTAATCTAACCGCCACGTTAGAAAGGTAAGGCTGTACAATATGTCTATCACCGGTTGTTAAGTGTTCATCCCATTGCATGATGACTCTACCTAACTGGACATAAATAAATGATTGGTTAATTAAATGACTGTTTGATAAAAGAACCAAACGATGCTGTTGCCTTTGTTGCCAAGTATTGAATGAAACAATATTATTATTAAGTGCAGCCCTAGTATTTTTTAAAATAATTTCTGATAGTTTTATTTTTTGTTGCGTTAAATTCTTAGGGAATATAATTAAAAAACTGGTCCATGAAAATAAAGTCGCCACAATCCATGCCAATGACCAATTTAAAAATTGTAAAAAATCAAAAGTCATCGGGTTTTTTATGTCAGTTAGTACAGTAAATGCGACAAGATAAGCTAAGCCTGTCAACCCATACTTAGGGACACTTGTAGCGTAAATACCAGGTAGCCAAAATAGGACTAATACCATGATCAGCAAAGGAAAACCATTAATCATTGGTAAAATAACAAAGCTGCATATAAAAGCTAATGGTATTGCATACAATGTCCCTCTTAGGAATGCCTTCGCACCTGGAATAGGATTAGCAACCGTAGATAACAATGAACAATATGGCGCTAATACTAATAGCATCATATCGCCATACTCCCAACCACTCACTAGCCAAAATCCCCCAGCTAAAAATAGAGTGATAGCAGCTCTTGCACCATTTGCTAATGCATTCGAAAGTGAGTAGCTAAAAGCCACATCGCGAGGCAATTTATACGTTTCTTTTTTATCAATCACCGAAAAATAGTTCAATGCTTGTTTTATATCTTCAACAATTTTTAATAATGCTAAGCTTGGTGTTAATTTATTTTCAAAACACAATTTTTCTAACTTATCTAATTCTCCCATTCTTCCCAATAGCGTTTCCTGATTGGCTAAATTCGTCCAATACTGTGATATTTTTTGATAATCACCAGAGGATAAATATGACGGTAAAGGTGTAACGACAACATTTGCTAATAAAGATATTCCATGCCTGATCCAAATAGATTTATAAGCAATAGGCAATGATTCAGATTTTGCCATGGCTAATAAATTATCTAACTGATAAATAGATAGCAATATATCTTGATCATTCATTTTGTCCCATACATTACCTTGCGCAAGTTTTTCAAACTTATTAGCCAGTTGTTTAAAAACTTGAATACACAATACTTCAATTTGTTTCTTTAATCTTTCTTGGCTTGGTCGTTTATTAAAAATAATCGTTATTACACTTAGACATAACACCCCAATAAATACGGTTGTTCCGCGCTCCATAATATGGTCGAAAGCCATTTCAGGGTATTGCATCGCACCATAGGTCGCTAAGCCAACAGTATATCCTGCAACCACCGCACCTGATGCACGAAAATGACGCTGCAATGACATCGCAGCTACACATAAACCAAGCCATATGGATAGCCCAATAATAAAAAGCCATGGTTTTTGAGAAAACAGGCCAATTAATATAAATGCAGCTAACATTCCAGCTAGCGTCCCTAAAAATCGCCATAATCCTTTGCCCAATGCAGCTCCTGGTGTTGGATTAATGACAAGCAAAACAGTAGCAACAGCAGAATACGGCATTTGTAGATCGAGAGTATATGCAATAAGTAATGCTAACATAGCGGCAAAGCAGCATTGAAACATATAATGAACTTGCCATTTATGTAATGTCAGCGCTGGAAATACTCGATGAAAACCCGCGATATTTTTGTGCAAAAAGTGACTTAACTGTGAAAAAAGCATTTCTACCAACCTATAACTAGAATACGCTAAATATAAGTTACAGGCGATGAAGAGAACACTGACATTAGATCAATCAAGTCATGCATGAAACGCACTTATCCACTTTAATAATTAAATATTCTTAGCGAAGAGACTCACTAAATAAACGGATTTTTCGCCTCAGCCATTGATGTGGAATATCTCGTTGAAATTGAGGATGCCAAGCTTGAACAATTGAAATGACATCTGTCAGAAAAGGTAATGGGAAAGAGGTAACTTTTAATTCATTTAAGATTGCATTATCAGCCAAATGCGTAGGAATAACTAAAATATAATCTGACTTTAGTGTTGCGAATAATGCAGAAAACGCAGTCGGTAATATCATAGCGACTTGCCGTTCCAAACCATATTGAGATAATTGCTCATCTACGGGTCCATATTGTTTCCCTCTACGAGAAACCACTATATGCTTCCACTTTACAAATTGTTCGCAAGTGACTGTTGACTGTAAAATAGGGTGACCTTCACGTACAACACCAACAAAATGAGTATCAAATAAATGCTGAACACAAATTTCAGCGGCAAGCGGACGTTGCGCACTAATATATAAATCTATTTGTCCACTACGTAATGCATCAACATCAACAGAGTCTTCTTCTGGCGTAAAGCATAAAATAGAATTAGGCAGTTCATGAGCAACAGCCTCAATTAATTCTTCTCCATATTGAGCAAGAAAAATATCATTTGCACGAACAGTAAAACGACGAGAGACCATACTTAAATCAAGCTTTTTGTCACTACTCAATAATTCAGTTACATTATTTAAAGCTTGTTTAACCTCCTGTTGCATCGCAATGGCTTTAGGGGTTAATACCATTTTCCTACCGGCTTGAACTAAGATAGGGTCACCTAGTGTTTCTCTAATACGTGATAGCGTTCTACTCATCGCGGAAGAACTTAAATTAAGCGCTTGTGCAGCACCATTTACACTCGAATTTTCAATTAACGCATTAAGTGCAAAAAGCAAATTTAAATCAGGTAAAGACATCATATTATCTCATGCTATTAAACTACTCATTAAATAGTGTAATTGGTTCCTTTTTATGTTTTTTAGCATTTATGGCATTAATATTAAATTATAGGTGTAACGTATAAAAAAATTTTAAATACAAGAAATTAGAATACACCCAGTTACCATTGGTAATTTAACTTAAATTGAAGCTAGCTAGGTTACTTATTAACTAATGCAAAATGATAATATGACGTACTAATCATGAAAATTTATTATATTTCATTTAACATCAATCAACTCTATTAAAATAGTGGTCAATTTTTTGATTCGTTTGTCACTTTATTTAGCCATCGTTCTAGAGACTGTAGGCTTTGAAGAACTTCTTCTCTCAATGGCATGACTAACATGGGGTTTTTCTCCAAAACCATACAAGTTTCCATTGCGCTTTGCATTCCCAAACTTGCACAGCTGCTTTTAAGTTGATGTGCAAGTTGTTTAATACGTTCTGTATTGTTCAACTCTCGAGCAGCATCTATTTCGTCCAACAATGGGAAAGAATGCTGTTTAAAAATAGCCAGCCACTCTTGTATTTTCGCCCTTCCCATTAGTTGCGTGTCGCTCTCAAGCTGTTGTAAATTAATTGTTTGATTCTGAATTATCGTATCAGATGAAATCGCATCCTCATCTAAAAGATATTTAGTAATTAATTGGTTCAGAACCTCTCTTGGAACCGGTTTTTGAATAATGCCACGGAAAACGTGATTTGTACGTTGACGAAGAGTTTCATCAATAACATGCGCACTAAAACCAATCAAAACCAATGATGGGTATTGCCCAGACAGCTGTTTAGCCAAAGTAATACCATCCATGTCAGGCAAGCCAAAATCGACTAATGCAGCTGTAAATTGTTGACCTGTTTGCAATATATTAATGGATTCCAAAGCTGAACTCGCCACGGTCACTTGCGCTCCGCTGCGAGTTAACATTTCTCCACTTATTTTTTGAGTCAATGGGTTATCCTCAATTAATAATAAGTGCATACCTTGCATATTAACCGGTAAATCAGTAGGTTGGTTAACTGGACCCGCAGCAATACACAAAGGGAGAGTTAAACGAAAACAACTCCCCATCCCCAATTGGCTGCTGACGGTCAATTCCCCCCCCATTGCCTGTGCAAGGCTAGCGCTGATGGTCAGGCCAAGCCCCGTCCCCCCCCGCTGACTATCAACTTGAACAAAAGGTTTAAAAATATCTGCAAGCCTTGAGTTATCAATGCCACAACCGGTATCTTCTACCTCAATAAACCAATATTTACCATAACGGCAACTGCGTAAGGTAATTTGCCCTTGCTGCGTAAAACGCAGAGCATTACTTAATAAATTGGTGATAATTTGCCGAATACGCAATGGGTCACCTTGTAAGGCAACAGGCAAATCTTCAGCAATATCCACAACCATATCGATCGCATTATTTTTATTACTTGCACTCATTAAATAGAGGGTGCTTTCCAATAATGGCTTAGGCTCAAAAGCTTCATCGTTAATAGAAACATTTTGCCCACCAGCCTCGATGGCTGAATAGTCCAAAATATCATTCAAAATAGCAAGTAACGACTCTCCTGAATCCGTAATGGCATGTAAATCATCACGATATTGATTAAGTTCTTTATTCTCTAATAACAACTGAGCTGTTCCCAAAATACCATACAGAGGGGTACGTATTTCATGGCTCATTGCAGCCAAAAAAGCGGATTTGGCTTGGTTAGCTTTTTCGGCTTCTGCTCGCGCTTTGCGATGCTCCACCACCAAAACCCGCAACTGCGCAGTTCGAGCCGCAACTTGATCTGCTAGCTGCTCGCGTTGGCTATTTAACGCATGAACACTAGAACGAAAGGCATCCATTAAACGACCAATGGTGTCGAGCTCTTTAACCCCCGCAGTTTCAGGAAATGCCGAATCAATGTCACCTTCAAGTAAACGCTGCAATGCCTGCGTTTGCTGCTCTAGCGGTTTAGTAACTAAACGGTAAACAACCCGCCATAAGATCAGTATCAAAGAGAAAAGCGAAACGACACTTAATACTAAAAGCCAGTTTTGCCCTCGCTCACTCGCTTGTTTTAATTGCCCTAATGCACTTTGATTACGCAGCTCAATATTCTCAACCAGTTGAGTCACTTCGCTACTAAAGCGCGCAAATTGGTCAATATTATTTTGGGATAAAATCTGTAAACGCGTTGTTATATCATTGTCTTGCCGATAAAACGCAATAAGTTCAACGTAACGGCTCACAATGCCTAACGCATTTTCTACTTGGCTGCGAGCTGCAGGATCTTCGATGTATTTTTGCCGACGATGTAGGATTTTAACCGCAGAATTAAGTTGACTTTCTAATTCCGCTGCATTGTGGCTGAGTTGGTTTGAACCAAGGTTAAGTACCATTTGCTGCACACGCATCGCACTTAAACGTAACTCATTCATTTGGCTTGCATATTCGAGGTCAATATCAATCAATCGATCAAGGGCATTCTGCGCCCGAGCACTTTGCTGTTGTTCAATTAAGTCATAGATACTGACCTGAGTGGCTCCAGCTGATGTGGCAGCATTGTTAGCTTGCCCATGGGCCATTTGCGCAATATCACCAGCGGCTGTAATAATTTGCTGCCTAAGCTGTTGCTGCTCTTTACGCAATTGTAACCGCTGGCCAACTAAGGCCCCTTGCTGGCTCAATGATTGGGCAATTTCTTTTTCTTGTTGCTCAATCGCTTGGGTATCAAAACCTTGTCCATTCAATCTTTTCAATAAGTTGGTTATTTTTAGGCTTTGTGCGGTTAACATTCGCCCTTGCGCTAACCAAGTACTTTCGCTATCCGCATTGGTTAGATTCTGTGCCGAAAATAGCTCCCAAGCACTGGCCTCACTAAGTTGCCTTGCCATGTTCATCGTTGGGATCAATGCTTCGGTATTGGCTTGCTCAACCTGACTAACGAAACGTAGGTTATACCACCCTACAAGGGTGCTAATGAAGGTCAATGCTGCCATAAGTGCAAAGCCCATCCACAGTCGTCTAGTTAGTGATAAGTTCACGAGTAAGCTAACCTACAGATTAAAAAGGTTGAGTTAACGATAAGAAAGCATTTAGGATAAAGGTTTCCGGTTGGTGAGGCTAGTATGCGTGCATTAATTTTCCTACTGTTCACATTTTATACGTTACTTAGTCATGGGACTGAGCAACACAGCACATTATTGCACTGGCGGGACGCCTTAACATTTGACAACCAACCTCACCATCCTTCTTCTGCCACCCACACGTGGAAACTCTGCGCCCTCTACCCTAGTTTAAAAGATTCGTATTGGTTATCAATCAATTACGGCATGCAAAAAGCAGCCCATACTTATGGTGTTGATTTAAAAGTATTAGAAGCCGGCGGCTATAACCAGCTGGCTACCCAACAAAAGCAAATAATACAATGTAAACAATGGGGTGCAGATGCCATTTTATTAGGCAGCAGTACGACCACTTTTCCTGACCTAGCTAAACAAGTGGGTGACATCCCCGTTATTGAGGTCATCAATGCGACCCTCGACAACACAGTTAAAACACGTGTTGGTGTGCCTTGGTTTCAAATGGGTTATCAGCCAGGGCGTTACTTAGTCGAATGGAGCCAAGGTAAATCATTGAAAGTATTACTAATGCCAGGTCCTAAAAATGCAGGTGGTAGTCATGAAATGGATGAGGGTTTTCGTGAAGCCATCGCGGGTAGCAACGTACAAATTGTTGATATGGCACAGGGGGATAATGACCTCGAAGTACAACGTAATTTATTACATGAAATGTTAGAACGCCACCCAGATGCGGATGTTGTGGTTGGAACGGCCATTGCCGCTGAAGCCGCTATGGGGGAAGGCAGAAACCTGACTAAGCCATTAAATATTGTCTCTTTTTACCTCTCTCACCAAGTTTACCGTGGTTTGAAAAGAGGCCGGATTATCATGGCGGCCAGTGACCAAATGGTGTGGCAAGGGGAATTAGTGATAGAGCAAGCCATCAACGTCATACAAAAACAACCAGTTCCTGACAACATTAGCCCACCCATTTTAGTTCTTACACCAAATAATTCAGATAGTGAGCACTTACAAAATTCATTATCCCCCGGTGGCTTTCGCCCTGTTTATCAATATACATCAGCGGCTAAGAAGTAACCTTCTCCATGTTGTGTGACTAACAAATCTGCATTAAGTTTGTGGCGTAATCGGCGAATAAGCACATCAATCGTTCGCAAGTCTGGGTTATCTACTCGACGTGCAGATAACATGCGTAATAAACGCTCTCGGCTCAGGATCTCCCTTGGGTTAGTCACAAATGCCACTAACATTTCATACTCAGCTCGAGTAAGTTTAATCGCTTCATGATTAAATTCTAACGTGTGCATCGAGACGTTCAAGCAATAACCTGCAAATTGGTAGCAATTATCTTGCGAAATAGGTTGTGGCTGTGCTTGATTTGCCAAATCAATACGCCAAAGTAGATTCTTCACCCGAACAACCAGCTCGCGAAGTTCTAATGGCTTGGTCACATAATCATCAGCGCCCATTTCTAGCCCAACAATACGGTCTATTTGATCGCAACGCCCTGTAACAAGAATGATACCGACCGTAAAACGTTCACGTAGCGCTCGGGTCAACATAAGCCCATTTTCATCGGGTAAATTGATGTCTAGCAAGATCAAATCAACGGCTTGCTGATCCATAATCTCACGTAACCCTGCACCACTGCCAGTGACAGAAACGCGGTACCCTTCTTGCTCGAAATAAGCTTGCAAGCGCGCCTGAGTGACTGGTTCATCTTCAACAACTACAATGTGGTGCGACGCCATTGGTTTTATCTCTCCTGTTCATATCTATTCATATTTGTTCATATCTTGCCGTAAGCTGTTCATGCTGACCAGTACCGCCATTCATATTTACTCATTAAGATCCTCTGCATTAAACCATATAATTACAGGGGCTATTATGCGGAAACTCTGGAAAGCGTTGTTAAGGCCAAGTGCTCGTTGGTCAATGCTAACGCTAATTGTTGTCGGTATTGCTGTTGGCGTTGCACTGATAGTGGTACCTCACGTTGGAATGAAAGTCACCAGCACCACGGAATTTTGTGTTAGCTGCCATAGCATGGAACCCGTCTACGAAGAGTATAAACAATCGGTCCATTTCCAAAATGCATCGGGGGTGCGCGCAGAATGCCATGATTGCCATATTCCCTCAGATCTCCCTGGCATGATTAAACGTAAACTCGAAGCAAGCAATGATATTTATCAAACATTTATTGCTCATTCGATCGACACCCCAGAAAAATTTGAAGCCAAACGAGCTGAACTGGCTGAACGCGAGTGGGCTCGCATGAAAGAAAATAACTCAGCGACCTGCCGCTCTTGCCATGATTATGACTCCATGGATCATGCCAAACAAAACCCTGAAGCAGCACGCCAAATGCAAATTGCCGCAAAAGAGAATCAATCCTGTATCGATTGCCATAAAGGAATTGCCCACCAATTACCGGATATGAGCAGCGGTTTCCGTAAGCAGTTCGATGAACTACGCGCTAAAGCAAACAGTGATAGCGATATACTTTACTCCCTTGATATCAAACCTCTTTACGCCAACAAAGGGGATAAAGACCCCGCAGGTTCGTTGCTGCCCGCTTCTGAAGTTAAAGTGTTAAAACGTGACGGTGACTGGATGCAAGTCGAAATTACAGGTTGGACAGAAACCGAAGGCCGCCAACGTGTGCTATCGGAATTCCCAGGGAAACGCATTTTTGTCGCCTCTATCCGCGGTGATGTTCAAGAAAATGTGAAGCAGCTTGAAAGTACGGTTGTCGCTGCAACAGATACATCATGGAGCAAATTACAAGCCACAGCGTGGATGCAGCAAGGTGACATGGTCAACGATATCAAACCTATCTGGGCTTATGCAGATTCACTGTATAACGGCTCTTGTAATCAGTGTCATGGAGCGCCTGATATCGCCCATTTTGATGCAAATGGCTGGATAGGCACGTTGAATGGCATGATTGGCTTTACCAGTTTAGATAAACGTGAAGAACGTACCTTGTTGAAATACCTACAAATGAATGCTTCTGATACCGCTGGCGCTTCACACGGTGATAATGGAGACCACAATGAAAAATAATCCAACTTTCCAAGCTTCCCGTCGACGTTTTCTGGCTGGGCTCGGAGGACTCACAGTCGCGGGTATGTTAGGCCCGTCATTGTTAACCTCTCGAAAAGCGAGTGCAGCAACATTAACGGAACAAACGCCCGCAGTGCAAGAAGGCATCTTAACGGGCTCACACTGGGGAGCCATACGAGCCACCGTGGTTGATGGCCGTTTCATCGAAGCAAAACCCTTTGAGCAAGATAAATTTCCTTCAAAAATGATCGCCGGTTTGCCTGATCACGTTCATGGCTCAGCTCGCATTCGCTACCCTATGGTTCGCGTCGATTGGTTACGTAAACGCCACTTAAGCGATACTTCACAGCGTGGGGACAACCGGTTTGTGCGAGTCTCTTGGGATGAAGCACTCGATTTGTTTTATCAGGAATTAGAACGTGTTCAAACAACCTATGGACCAAGCGCATTGCTCACAGCGAGTGGCTGGCAATCCACAGGGATGTTCCATAATGCATCGGGGATGTTGGCACGAGCCATTGCCTTACATGGTAATAGTGTTAGCACAGGTGGAGACTACTCTACAGGGGCTGCACAGGTTATTTTACCTCGCGTGGTTGGGTCTATGGAGGTATACGAACAGCAAACCTCTTGGCCACTGGTATTAGAAAACAGTAAAACCATCATTCTGTGGGGCTCTGACCTTATTAAAAACCAACAAGCGAACTGGTGGTGCCCTGATCACGATGTCTACGCCTACTATGAACAACTGAAAGAAAAAGCGTCCCGTGGTGAAATCAACGTTATCAGTATCGACCCGATTATTACATCAACTCATGACTATCTTGGCCGTGATAATGTACAGCATATTGCCATCAATCCGCAGGCTGACGTCCCATTACAATTGGCTTTAGCTCACACACTCTATACTGAAAACTTACACGACAAGACCTTCCTAAAAGAGTATTGCGTTGGTTTTGAACAATTTGTTCCTTACTTAATGGGAACAAAAGATGGGCAACCTAAAGATGCACAGTGGGCGGCAGAAATTTGTGGTATTGATGCAGAAACAATCCGCACGCTAGCCCGCCAAATGGCGGCAAATAGAACACAAATCATCGCAGGCTGGTGTGTTCAACGGATGCAACACGGTGAACAATGGTCATGGATGATTGTCGTACTCGCTGCAATGCTAGGTCAAATTGGTTTGCCGGGAGGTGGCTTTGGCTTTGGTTGGCATTATAATGGCGCGGGCACCCCTAGCCGCCAAGGGATCATTCTAAGTGGTTTTTCAGGTTCAACTAATGTTCCACCTATTCATGAAAGCACGGATTACCAAGGCTATAGCAGTACAATTCCAATTGCACGCTTTATAGATGCAATTTTAGAGCCCGGAAAAGTTATCAATTGGAATGGTAAATCCGTTAAATTACCACCGCTTAAGATGTGTGTATTTGCTGGCACAAACCCATTCCATCGCCACCAACAAATTAACCGCATCATCGAAGGGTGGCGCAAGCTGGAAACAGTGATTTCTATTGATAATCAATGGACTTCAACCTGCCGCTTTGCCGATATCGTTTTACCTGCCACCACACAGTTTGAACGTAATGACCTAGACCAATATGGTAACCATTCAAATCGTGGCATTATTGCAATGAAACAACTTGTTGCGCCCCAGTTTGAGTCTCGCAATGATTTTGATATCTTCCGAGACCTGTGCCGCCGCTTCGGTCGAGAAGAAGCCTTTACCGAAGGCCTAGACGAAATGGGATGGCTAAAACGAATTTGGCAAGAAGGTAGCCAACAAGGAAAAGGACGAGGCATTCATTTAGCGCCTTTTGATCAATTTTGGGCAAAAGAAGGCTATGTTGAGTTTGAACATCCCAAAATGTTTGTTCGCCATCAAGCCTTTAGGGACGATCCTGACTTAGAACCATTAGGAACACCAAGTGGTTTAATTGAGATTTACTCAAAAACAATTGCCGATATGCAATATGATGATTGCCAAGGCCATCCTATGTGGTTCGAAAAAATCGAACGTTCCCATGGTGGACCAGGCTCTAAACGTTGGCCATTACACTTGCAATCAGCCCACCCCGATTTTCGTTTGCATTCCCAACTATGTGAGTCGCCTGCATTACGTCAATACTATGCCGTCAGTGGAAAAGAACCTGTATTTATCAGTCCTCAAGATGCAGATGCAAGGGGGATCCACAATGGTGATATCGTCAGAGTATTCAATGACCGTGGTCAGGTATTAGCCGGTGCGGTAGTTTCTGACCTGTACACCCCCGGTGTAGCACGTATCCATGAAGGAGCTTGGTATGATCCCACTAAAGGTGGCGAAATCAATGCACTATGTAAATACGGTAACCCAAATGTATTAACGATAGATATTGGTACGTCTCAGTTGGCACAAGCTACCAGCGCCCATACCACCTTAGTTGAGATTGAAAAATACACAGGGCAAATAGATAACGTCAGTGCATTCGATGGGCCAATCGAAATGGTTGCTCAATGTGAATATGTACCCGCACATCAGGTGAAATAAATGACCAAGTCAACAGCCTTAACACCGGAACAGATAGCCTGTGTTTATGCATGGCTAGCACAACTATTCTCACATGAATTAGATACGCAAAAGCTCGTTCAACTCCAATCCGCAGAAATGGCGGATTGGCTTTCAATCCTCAAAAGTGAAGCGGCATTATCCACTGAGGTTCAATTATTAGAATCAAAGATAGCCACTTTACATGTCCGTCATGATGCACAACTTGAATTGGCCGCTGATTTTTGTAGTTTGTTTTTAATGACAGATAAACAATCCGCTTTGCCATATGCTTCTGTTTATCCAAAAATGAAGCAAGCAAACGAACACGTTAAATGCTTATTACTCGAGGCAGGGTTACAAAGTAGTGACTCATTTAACGAACCCGTTGACCATTTATCTATCTTTCTTGAACTATTGAGTCATCTGCATTTTTCATCGGGCGAATTGCATTTATCCCTTGAAAAAATTGAAATTTTACGCCAAAAAACCTTAGATATGCTACTTCAGTGGCTACCTGAGTTTAACGCTCAGTGTATGCGCTATGATGAGTTTGGTTTCTATAGTGCATTAAGCCAATTGTTATACGCACTCGCCAAATTAGATAAATATCCACTTAATTTTGTTAAGCCATTTTGAATACATAATAAATTCAGGGTAGTTGAAAGATAGCTATCAACTACCCTGATAAATTTATTGCAATGAAGTTAGTTCTTCACGACTTAACCCAGTACTTTCCATAATAATTTCAAGGCTAACACCATTTCTAAGAAGGTTGCTAGCCGTGGTAATTCTGGCTTCTTGTATACCTTCTTTTCGCCCTTCTTCTCGCCCCTCTTCTCTGCCTTCGAGAAGCCCTTCTTGGCGGCCTTTATTATGCAAGCGTTGCGCTATATTCATGACTGTTTCCTTATGTTGTTCTGTTTGTTCCTCTAACACTTGAATAACTTGTTCAACGTTAGTGGAGTCCCAAGTAGCAAACAGGTAATTGAGGATAGTAATCACATCATTGCCGCTGTTATAGTGCTTATTAATCGCCAGCGCCAAGAGTGGGAGCACCCGTTGTAGCTCATCACGTATATGTTTATGTTTCATTGCTAATTCCATCACGGCAACTTTTCGATGATTAACGAGTTCATCATCATCAATGACCGTGACATCCACTAATGGAAATGGCTGGGTATATAAATCATTAGCGATATTAGGGAATGGAAAACAGTCAGTCCACAGCTGCGTATAGGGATACGGTGAACGACTACCATGATAAAAAAATCGACTTACGTCACTCGCTTCGCGAGCTGAAGAATGGATGGATTTTATTGTAAAACAAGGGGATGTACTGGATAAAACTGTTGCGAATACTGGCTAAGATGGAGGGAGCTACAGCCAAGTCTGGGCTAAATTAGGCGCAATAAAGGTCATTGGTATTTATTTTTCTGAACATATGGTTAAAGGCGCTAGAGAAAAATCCACCGATTATCCACAAACCACTTTCCAACAAGATAATGCTGAAAATACCAGAGAACTAAAGGCAGTACGTTTTTAGGTTGGCCAGTGCACGTTTATGAAGAGTGGGTCAGGAGCGAAAAGCTGTAATACTAACTTGATCCGCATCTCTTGCAGGTTTCTTTTGAAAATCACATAACTCATTGATTTTAAATGGTACGCCCTACAGGATTCGAACCTGTGACCTACGGCTTAGAAGGCCGTTGCTCTATCCAACTGAGCTAAGGGCGCATTGATAATGCAGGCAGCCTATCTGGCTGATGGCGTTGAATTATACGGTTGCTGAGCGCTGAGTCAATGGCTTTTCGCTACTAAAATAACTATATGCTCAATTTATGTAATAGTTTGAACTGACAATGACCCGAAGTTCTGACAAAATAGAGACATTACCGTGTCTCATATATGGATTAAGTTACAGATGTTAGCAAAAATTATTGATGGGAAAACGATTGCGCAGACAATTAGGCAAGAAGTTGCCCAAAAAGTACAGTTACGTTTAGAACAAGGAAAACGTGCACCAGGGCTTGCGGTTATTTTAGTTGGCGCCAACCCCGCTTCACAGATCTATGTAGGCAGTAAACGTCGTGCTTGCGAAGAAGTTGGGTTTATTTCGCGTTCGTATGATTTACCCGATACCACCACAGAAGCGGAATTACTGAAACTGATTGACGATTTAAACCAAGATGCTGAAATTGATGGGATCTTGGTTCAGCTTCCGTTACCTGCAGGTATTGATAACGTTAAAGTTATTGAGCGTATTCATCCTGATAAAGACGTCGATGGGTTTCATCCTTACAATGTAGGCCGCCTATGCCAACGTGCTCCGCGCCTACGTCCATGCACACCTAAGGGCATCGTCACTCTCCTAGAGCGTTGCGGTATCAATACTTATGGCTTAAATGCCGTGATTATTGGTGCGTCAAATATCGTTGGTCGCCCAATGAGTTTAGAGCTCCTACTCGCAGGCTGTACAACGACAGTTACTCACCGTTTTACCAAGGATTTAGAGCACCATGTACGCAATGCAGACTTACTTATTGTTGCGGTAGGTAAACCTAATTTTATTCCTGGTGAATGGATTAAACAGGGTGCCATCGTTGTCGATGTGGGGATTAACCGCTTGGAAAACGGTAAAGTAACCGGTGACGTCGATTTTGATGAAGCAGCGAAAAGAGCGTCTTGGATCACGCCTGTTCCAGGTGGTGTTGGCCCAATGACTGTAGCAACCCTCATTCAAAACACCTTGCAAGCGTGTGAAGAGTACCACGATATTTAAAGTAATTTGGAGCAACCATGGAAATATTCAATCTTGATGGACACCCGCATGTCGAGCTATGTGATTTATTAAAAATCGAAGGCTGGGCAGAAAGCGGTGCAATGGCTAAAGCTATGATTGCTGAAGGCTTAGTGCAGGTTGATGGCGTTGTCGAAACACGCAAACGCTGCAAAATTTTGGCTGGTAAAATCGTCTCAATGGGCGATGAACAAATCAAAGTCGAAGATTAGTGTATTTTGGTAAGCTGGAATATTTCAGCTTACCCATTTTTCATCTCCATAGAACTTACATTTCCCCAAAGTATTTTCATACTAAGTCAATTCAACACATATTTATCAATTTATTTTCTCTTGAATTACGCTAACACATTTTAGCTGATAAAAATTTATCTAGAAGATACAACCTACTGTTTAGTTTAAATAATTCACTTCAGCAATACTTCAGCCAGCTAAAAAATCAGCATGAAAATCCACTTGATGAAATTTAACTTAGATCTCATTTTCAGTAATTCGTAGGTTCATTTCATAGACAAGACTAAACGATTCAGCTAATCTTGTTAACGATAACATGATTAACAAACAATCAGATCCGCTTGCAGGCCTCTGGCTGATCCGGTTATCAAGAATAATCAGGAGAAATTATGTTTAACCTATCAATTAACGATATTCACCTTGCAGCCACTGCATCGGATAAAACAAATGCTATTGAACAAGTTGCAAAGGCCTTAGAAACATCTGGCTATGTAAAAAGCGGTTATGTACAAGGCATGCTTAATCGAGAGAAGCAAGCCCCTACGTTTTTGGGAAATGGGATTGCTATCCCTCATGGAACCACAGACACTCGCGACCAAGTACTGAAAACAGGTTTTGCTATTTTTCAATTCCCTGATGGAATTGATTGGGGAGAAGACCAAACGGCTTACATTGTTATCGGGATTGCAGCTCAATCTAATGAACACTTAGAATTGCTGCGCCAATTAACCCACATTATTAGTGATGAAAGCATCGCTGATGCTATGGCAAAAGCCGACTCATCTGAAGCCTTAAAGCAGCTACTCATGGGAGAGAGCCAAACCCAGCCAGTCAAATTTGACGATAGCATGGTCACGATTAACTCCCATGTTGATAATATTAATACCTTAAAGATACAGAATATTATTCATCTGCAGAACTCTCAGTCAGTGAGTACTGACTTCATTACATGCGTACTGACTATGTCCCCTTTATATCTAGGGCAAGGTATTTGGTTGAGTGATAGCCCTGTCGGAAATATTCATAATGCCATTGCATTATCTATCGTCAAAACCCCCTTGAGCTATCAAAACAACCCTGTTAATGCGCTAATCACTATCTCGTATGCGAATACACAAATAGATACTTTTTTATCGAAAATCAACCAGTTATTAAAAGAGCACCAACTTCAGTCTATTAGCGACAATGATAACGTTAATAAATTAATGGCGTTATTCACAGGCAATGATACGCAAGATAAAGAGCAACTATCTAACCCCGATGAGGCTGGATCCTCTGAGGAATTTACCATACGCAATCCACACGGCTTACATACGCGTCCAAGTACCATGCTCGTCACTACGATTAAGAAATTTGAGAGCACCATCACCGTCAGTAACCTCGATGGAACGGCAACCCCCGTAAATGGGCGAAGCTTAATGAAAATTGTCAGCCTAGGCGCTAAATGTGGTCATCGCTTACGTGTTCATGCAGAAGGTGCTGATGCCCAGCAAGCGATACTCGCTATTGGCGAAGCGATTAATTCAGGACTTGGAGAAGAAATCGTATGAGCAGAAGAGTCGCAACGATCACCTTAAACCCAGCCTACGATTTGGTGGGTTTATTACCCGATATCCATCGTGGTGATGTTAATTTAGTGAAGACAGCCGGCCTACATGCCGCAGGGAAAGGTATAAATGTCGCGAAGGTATTAAAAAACCTAGATATTGATGTCACTGTGGGGGGTTTTTTAGGAAAAGAAAATCAAGATGGTTTTCAAAAAGCCTTTAGTGAAACAGGGATAGCTAACCGTTTTCAAGTGGTCGAAGGCCGCACCCGTATCAACGTAAAACTCACAGAACAAACAGGGTCAGTGACTGATTTCAACTTTTCAGGTTTTAGCGTCACAAAGTCTGACTGGCAACGCTTTGTCACTGATTCACTGAGTTGGGCAGGGCAGTTCGATATGATTTGCGTCAGTGGTAGCTTACCTCAAGGGATTGATTTAAATGATTTTACCCAGTGGATGAAGCGACTACGTGAAAAATGCATGTGTGTCATTTTTGATAGCAGCCGCGAAGCATTTGTTGCTGGTCTCAAAGCGTCTCCGTGGCTAGTTAAGCCCAATCACCGCGAGTTGGAAATTTGGGCAGGAAAACCCCTTCCATCTCGCCAAGATATTGTTGATGCCGCTAATCAATTGCGAACCCAAGGAATTGCCCATGTGGTTGTTTCTTTAGGCGAAGAAGGCGCGATGTGGGTGAATTCATCCGGTGCCTGGTTTGCTAAACCGCCTGAATGCAAAGTTATCAGCACAGTCGGAGCGGGTGATTCTATGGTGGGAGGACTCATTTATGGGCTCATTATGAGGCAGACGAGTGAACATACATTGCGACTAGCTACTGCAATTTCAGCAATCGCCGTTTCACAACCCAATGTCGGTA
This sequence comes from Morpho helenor, assembly GCA_029227775.1. Classification (NCBI taxonomy): domain Eukaryota; kingdom Metazoa; phylum Arthropoda; class Insecta; order Lepidoptera; family Nymphalidae; genus Morpho; species Morpho helenor. Next base: position 22,706 of record JARGCU010000029.1, on the reverse strand, counting down.
TTACAGACAGAACACAGCTAGCAAGAATGATGGCTAAAGTTGACTTGCAACCCTTCACGGCATAATGAGGATGAATACCATGAGAATATTAATAGCCCCAAGTCATCAACAAGGTCCTGCTGTTGTTTGGCTAGCCATTGATGCCATCAAAAAAGCGGCTGTCCCTCAATCAATCACATTCACGGAACAAATTGCAGAGGCTGATATCATTATCGCTTTTGGCAATCAATTACCCGATAATTTTTCCAGTGAAGGTAAAAAAGTTTATTTAGGCTCCCCTGATAAAGCGGTTAGACAGCCCGATGAATTTCTTTCATCAGCGATTGCTGAAGCAAAAGTATTGGCTGAAAAAACGACGAATGCAGATCATACAAAACCTTTCTCTGTTTTGGCAGTCACCGCCTGCCCTACCGGGGTTGCACATACCTACATGTCTGCTGAAGCACTTGAAGCCGAAGCCAAAAAACGTGGTTGGAATATCAAGGTAGAAACTCGCGGCTCTGTCGGTGTAGGGAATGAAATCACGCCTGATGAAATCACTCAAGCTGATTTAGTCATTGTGGCTGCCGACATTGAAGTGAATGTCGATAAATTCGCAGGCAAAAAGATGTACCGCACCTCAACCAGTGCGGCATTGAAAAAAACAGCCCAAGAATTAGATAAAGCACAAAAAGAAGCCACTGTTTTTGTTGTTGAAGGTCAGACATCAGCACCCCCCACAAAAACAGAAAAACGAGGCATTTATAAGCACTTACTAACCGGTGTTTCTTATATGCTTCCCATGGTTGTCGCAGGCGGCCTCTGCACAGCACTGTCTTTTGCTTTCGGGTTAGAGGCTTCACAAGTTGAAGGTAGTCTAGCTTGGGCGCTTAAACTTATTGGTGGGGATACCGCACTTGGCCTAATGGTGCCGGTCCTTTCCGCTTATATTGCCTACTCTATCGCGGACAGAACGGGTTTAACCCCCGGTTTAGTGGGTGGTGCCCTTGCCGTCACATTAGGAGCGGGTTTTTTAGGTGGGATAGTATCTGGCTTCTTAGCGGGATATTGTGCTCAATTGCTCAGTGCAAAAATCAAACTCCCTGCATCTATGTCTGCACTAAAACCCATATTAATCATACCTCTACTCTCAACTCTAGTCACAGGATTGGCAATGATATATATCATTGGCCACCCTGCTGCTTTCTTGATGAGTAAATTAACGACTTGGTTAATTTCTATTCAAGGCACAAATGCCATTATCTTAGGAGCAATATTAGGCGCCATGATGTGCACCGACATGGGAGGGCCTATCAACAAAGCCGCTTATGCTTTTGGTGTCAGTTTACTCAGCTCACAAACTTACGCCCCAATGGCCGCCATCATGGCCGCAGGTATGGTGCCACCTCTCGCAATGGGGATCGCAACATTATTGGCTCGCCATAAATTCGTTCCCGCAGAACGAGAAGCGGGTAAGGCTTCGTTTGTTCTCGGGCTTTGTTTTATCTCAGAAGGCGCCATCCCATTTGCAGCCAAAGACCCTATCCGTGTCCTTCCTATCTGTATTATTGGTGGTGCGATTACAGGCGCCCTATCAATGTATTTCAGCATTCAATTAATGGCACCGCATGGAGGACTATTTGTCTTGCTAATTCCAGGCGCAGTAAATCACATTCTGCTATATCTACTCGCCATTATTGTCGGAACTATTATTTCAGGCGTACTGTATGCTGCACTTAAAAAAGCCACACCACCTGAAGTTGAACAACAAATGGCGAGTATTGCCTGAGCCATGAATTAAAAATTTCGTTCCTAGTGTGTAATTATTGGTCGTTTCATTCTCCCCCTTTACTGGGGGATTTTTTATCTCGCAACATTTTATTTAATGCCAACAAAGTATTATATTGGGATTCATTTTGTATCATTGTCGGATTTCCTGATTCTCTTAAACCCAATACTATCTTTTGCGCTGAATGTTTATTACCCCTCCTCACTAACTGCATGGCAGCAATGAGAACCCCTGTTCGCCCAACGCCTGCTTTGCAATGGATAATCGGTAAAGGCCGATTAGCTCCTTGTACTTTGATATTCTTCTTCCGCAGCGTTAACAGCCCTCTGTAAACCATACAATTAGTCACTCGTGCCAACGCTCTTAGGTCACTCACACTCAGCGCTCCACCATCATTCCAGTTCGTAACATGAAGAACTGGAAGTGAAAATTTCATTTTTCCATCAATTATATTCATTTCATATTGATTAAATCTTAGCGCCTCTTTTTTTAGATTAGGATCCTTTCTATCAATATTACTGTTTGTTCTCTTTCTTATTGAGTTAACTTTGAGTGAACCATATTTTTTCTTACCTTCAAAATAAGAAGGTAATGGATTTGGCCGAATAATAGAGAAATCCATTTCATTTTGAGAAGCCAACACAACAAGTAATGGCGTTTTTTGCTCTATTAACATTCTCAGATGGTTTTCTATGGATTGAGCATCATTCTGAGGATACTGGCAACGAATGGCTATTGGATTTTCATTGACATACAACCTATTGGCAGGCATTACAATCTGTTTTTGACTTCGGCTTTTCAATTTAATTTGCGTCGCCTTTGCACTTTCAATTGAAATATAACGTTGCCCCCTATCTTCTGTATCATATTTGACATTTTTTTCTCTTAACATTTCAGATGTTTTGCCCCTTAACTGATCAAACTCTGAGAATTGAATCTTTTTAGTCAGATTTAGATTTAATGTAACGGGTCTTTTAAATTTTACTGTAGAAGTGCTAGAAGATGAAGATTGAGGCATTTGAAGAGATTGCTCGGTATTACTGATTGTTTTAATTTGTGCTGAAAGTGCATTATGGGCATCTTGAGACGTTGAGTGTTGAGGTTCTAGCATAATTTGCAGTGTTGATGGTCGGCTCGGATCTATAGGAAACATCATCATCCTTATTTATCTTTTGGTTATAAATACACCTGATTTCAGGTACAGAAATTTAACTTAGATAAATAGTATTGATAATCTTAGCTTATACCACTTTCACTTTTAGCCGAAAATCAATAAAAACCCCACTAAAAACTCATCATTTTTAGTGGGGTTGTGTCTTTTAGCTCATCTTATCGTGATAACAATAAGATTGTGTTATATCCCAATTACTTACGGCGCCAAGTCGTACCCGCAGACGAATCTTCAAGCACAATCCCCATTGCCGTCAACGCATCACGAGCCTGATCCGCCAACGCCCAGTCTTTGCTTTGGCGTGCATCATTACGCTGCTTAATCAATGCTTCGATTTTAGTGACTTCCGCGTCATCTTCCGCTTGAGCACCGCCTTTTAAAAAGGCTTCAGGGTCTTGTTCTAATAAACCCAACACGCTTGCTAATTCACGCAGCTGCGCAGCCATACCGCTTGCAGCTAACATATCTTCTGATTTCAATCGGTTAACTTCACGAACCATATCAAACAATACCGAGTAAGCCTCTGGTGTATTAAAATCATCATTCATCGCTTCAATAAAACGTGCTTTAAATTCATCTCCACCAGCAGGTGAAACTGACTTATCTGTGCCACGTAACGCAGTATACATACGCTCAAGCGCGCTGCGTGCCTGTTTTAGGTTTTCTTCCGTGTAATTAAGTTGGCTACGATAATGACCGGACAACAAGAAATAACGTACAGTTTCTGCATCGTAATATTCAAGCACATCACGGATAGTAAAGAAGTTATTGAGAGATTTAGACATTTTCTCTCTGTCTACCATGACCATACCGGAGTGCATCCAGTAGTTCACGTAAGGGCCATCATGCGCACAGGTTGACTGAGCAATTTCATTTTCATGGTGTGGGAACATTAAATCAGAACCGCCACCATGAATATCAAAATGGTTACCTAAGGTTTTACTGTTCATCGCTGAACATTCAATATGCCACCCTGGACGTCCTAGACCCCAAGGAGACTCCCAGCTCGGCTCACCTTCTTTAGACATTTTCCACAGTACGAAATCCATTGGATTACGTTTAACATCAGCCACTTCCACTCGCGCACCCGCTTGCAGCTGATCTAAGTCTTGGCGTGACAACAAACCATAATTAGGGTCTGTTTTCACTTCAAACATCACATCACCATTATCAGCCACGTAGGCGTGCCCACGTTCAATCAAGCTTTGAGTTAGCTCAATAATTTCACCAATATGACGTGTCGCGCGGGGTTCACTATCAGGACGTAAAATATTTAATGCATCGAAGTCTTTATGCATTTCTGCCAACATGCGAGTTGTCAGCGCGTCCACGCTTTCATTATTTTCTGCCGCACGTTTAATAATTTTATCGTCAATATCGGTAACGTTACGCACATAATTTAAGTCGTAACCCAAATAACGTAAATAGCGGCTAATTGCATCAAATGCCACAAATGTACGGCCATGGCCGATATGACACAAGTCGTAGATAGTGATGCCACACACATACATCCCAATCTTTCCTGCGTGGATGGGCTTAAACTCTTCTTTTTGACGACTTAGTGTATTAAAAATTTGTAGCATCTGAACTTTTCCATTTATTTGAAAAATGATTATCGATTTCTATCGATAAAATATCATGTTATTGAACCCCGATCACCTTAAGAATGCAAGGGTTTAACCTTCCATTCCTATCGGTTTTTTCATTGTATTTAATGTACACCTAATATGCTATAAAACATGCTCAATACGCTCTGTCGCTTCAAGTCAGGTTTTATCTGTGATATAAACTTGCTGATCTCAACGCTTTCGCAAGACAGCGCACAAAAAACAATTATTCAGGATAGCTATTATGGTTACATTTCATACCAATCACGGTGACATTGTTATCAAAACGTTTGACGATAAAGCCCCCGTTACAGTCGAAAACTTTTTAACTTACTGCCGTGAAGGTTTCTACAATAATACCATTTTCCATCGTGTTATTAATGGTTTCATGATCCAAGGCGGTGGTTTTGAACCCGGCATGGAACAAAAAAACACTAAAGCGCCTATTAAAAACGAAGCTAACAACGGTTTAAAAAACAGCCGTGGTACATTAGCAATGGCTCGTACTAACGACCCACACTCAGCAACAGCACAATTCTTTATCAACGTTGCAGACAATGACTTCTTAAACTTCCGTTCAGAGCGTCCAGATGGTTGGGGCTACTGTGTGTTTGCAGAAGTGGTTGAAGGTATGGATGTTGTTGATAAAATCAAGGGCGTTTCAACTGGCCGTAGTGGTTTCCACCAAGACGTTCCACGTGAAGACGTTATCATTGAAAAAGTGACTGTCAGCGAGTAAACCTGAACGCATGTCCACTTACATCATTGCAGATTTGCATTTGAGTGAAGATGAGCCGGCGATCACCGCCGGTTTTATCCATTTTATTCAACAGCAAGCCATCCATGCCGAAAGCCTGTATATCCTCGGTGATTTTTTCAATTATTGGGTGGGCGATGATGATAACAATCCACTTCATCAGCTTGTGGCGAATGAGCTAAAACAGCTCACCAATCTTGGTATTCCTTGTTATTTCATCCATGGTAATCGTGATTTTTTAATTGGCAAACGCTACGCCAAACAGTGTGGCATGACCATTTTACCGCAAGAAACATTGCTAGAACTGAATGGTAAACGCATTCTCATCATGCATGGTGATACCTTGTGCACAGATGACGCGGCCTACCAAAATTATCGTAAAAAAGTTCATACCCCATGGGTCCAACGCATATTCCTTGCACTACCGCTGTTTATTCGCCGCCGGATAGCACAAAAAATGCGGAAAAATAGCCAATACGCCAGCAGTATGAAAGCGGAATCCATCATGGATGTAAATCCCCAAGCGGTAAGCAACGTGATGCAAAAGCACCAAGCACAATGGTTGATCCACGGTCACACCCACCGCCCTGCCATCCACGAAATCAATATTAACGGCAAGTTACATTACCGTGGTGTACTGGGAGCATGGCACCATGAAGGTTCTGCCTTTGTCATCAATGAACAAGGTGTTGAACTGATTTTCTTTCCATTTGAATCCGTTTAGTTAGCCATAAATATCTGGTTGCATTCACGACCGTTTGCCTAATTATTAACCACGCAAACGTTTTCCTTGCCGCATTACCGTGATATGATCACCGCAATTCAATTTCCCCATCTTCGGGTCATGTTTTTTTCACTACAGGAAAGCACTAAATGACTGTTCAATCTGCGGCAAAAATCGCCATTGTTATGGGTTCAAAAAGTGACTGGGCAACCATGCAGCATGCCGCTGATGTGTTGACTGAACTGCAACTCCCTTTCCATGTCGAAATCGTCTCTGCACACCGTACCCCTGATAAGTTATTTTCCTTTGCTGAAAATGCCAAAAAAAATGGGTTTGATGTGATAATTGCGGGTGCAGGCGGCGCAGCGCATTTACCAGGCATGTTAGCCGCGAAAACGTTAGTGCCTGTTTTGGGAGTACCTGTACAAAGCGCAGCACTCAGTGGCGTTGATAGTTTGTATTCTATTGTACAGATGCCCAAAGGTATCCCTGTCGGTACCTTAGCCATAGGCAAAGCCGGTGCCGCTAATGCCGCATTATTAGCGGCTCAAATCTTAGCAATTAGCGACTCCACCGTATTTAACCGTCTCGCAGCATGGCGTGGATCCCAAACTAACGATGTACTGAATAATCCAGACCCGAGGGAAGCGTAATGAAACCCGTTTGTGTGCTTGGTAATGGTCAATTAGGTCGTATGCTCCGTCAAGCGGGTGAGCCGTTAGGGATTGCCGTTTTTCCTGTTGGGCTCGATGCAGAGCCTGAAGCCGTTCCTTATCAACAAAGCGTGATCACCGCTGAAATAGAACGTTGGCCTGAAACACCACTCACGAAAGAACTCGCTCGCCATAATGCGTTTATTAACCGCGATATTTTTCCACGCTTAGCGGATAGGTTTCCACAAAAAAGCTTATTTGATAGCTTAAATTTGGCTACTGCACCATGGGCATTATTAGAGTCCCCTGAACAATGGCCTGAACTATTTGCTACCTTAGGTGATTTTTTGATAGTGAAACGCAGAACCGGTGGCTATGATGGGCGCGGCCAATGGCGTGTCCGCCCCGGTGATGAAAAAGACCTACCGGCAGAAATTTATGGTGAGTGCATCGTTGAACAAGGTATCCCATTTGATGCTGAAGTCTCGGTAATTGGGGCACGTAATGCCGCGGGTGAGTCAGTTTTTTACCCTATCACCCATAACCTACATCAAGAAGGTATTTTACGTACCAGCGTTGCTTTTCCTAAGTCGAAAAACCCCTTACAAGACCAAGCTCAAAAGATGCTAAGTGCGGTCATGGATGAACTCGGCTATATCGGTGTCATGGCCATGGAATGTTTTATCGTTGGCGATAAACTACTGATCAACGAAATCGCTCCTCGCGTCCATAATAGCGGGCACTGGACACAAAATGGCGCATCCATCAGCCAATTCGAGCTGCATTTAAGGGCTATTTTAGACTTACCGATGCCCTCTCCTGAAGTCTATAACCCTGCCGTTATGGTGAATTTAATCGGTACCGATGTTAATTTACAATGGCTTAGCTTACCGCTGATTAACCTACACTGGTATGAAAAAGAAGTTCGTCCAGCGCGTAAAGTGGGGCATTTAAATTTATCTCACCGTGACTGCCAGCAATTAGTTTCCACCCTAAATTCTCTTGTCCCCCTTTTACCAAATGAGTACAAAAGTGGCATTGAGTGGGCAAATAAAAAATTAGACTGGTACTCTCATCAATAAATAGGGAAAATAGCCCTATTCGATGCCCGAATCTATTTTCGGGCATTATGCTATTTTCGCCGTCATCCAGGAAATAAATCCCTTGATTTAAGGAACGCGGCATTATTGGAGTTATTATGTCTTCACAGCCGTTCAGTCCATTTTATCAATGGTGCATTCTTATCCTTTTGGGGCTGGTTTATTTTTTAGCCACAGCAACAACGTTTACTTCTCTTGGTGTTGTATTACCCGAAATGATCAGCGAACTAAAATGGAGTTGGAGTGAGGCTGGCTTTGGTTTTACTTTACTTGGGCTAACTTGCGGGCTTGCAAGCTTTCTTCCATCCTTATTGATCCGCAAAGTGGGGGTTAGAGCTACACTGTTACTGGGTACCTCAGTCTTCGTTGCCGGGTTTTATAGCCTTTATGCCACACAAGCCATCAGTAGCTATTTTTTAGGTACCGCATTAATTGGTATTGGTTTTACCTTACTAGCGACCGTTCCTGGCACCTATGTACTTTCCCGTTTATTTGAAAAACAGTCCCTTGCCTTCGGGTTATATTTCACCATTGGCGGCTTAGGCGGCGTTGCTGGGCCTTGGATTTACTTTTACGCCTCAAACCAACTGGGCTCTTGGCGTATGCACTGGGTACTCTGTGCGGTATACCTGAGTATAATTACATTGATCACTATTTTTATGTTACGTGAAGGCAAACAAGAGCAAGAACACGCTAAAAATGTGATGCAAAAACAAGTTCACGATGATAGCAAGCCTATTTACCGTACCGCGGAAGTTTGGACGGTAGGTCGAGCGCTACGTACATGGCAATTTTATTTAATTGCAGCCACTTATACGTCGTTTTTATGGTGTGGTATCACGGTGAACAGCTTTGCCGTTGCCCATATTGAAGAACGTGGATTTGGTATGACCGTGGCAGTTTCATTACTCAGCACAATGGCTTTCGTTAACGCATTTTCAAGATTTATTGGTGGTGCCGCAGGAGAATGGTTGGAACCAAAAAAACTATTGATTGGTAGCCTGATCATCATGGTACTCGGGGTTATTTTCCTGAGTATTGCCACATCTTGGCTATGGTTAATTCTCTTTGTGCTCTGCGTTGGTATTGGATACGGCATGACCTTCCTCGCATCCAGTGTTTTACTGTCCAATTACTTTGGCCGAGGGCCTTACCTAGAGCTGTTTTCTGTCGTCAATTTAATTTCCACCATCGCCTGTTTAGCACCTTTTATTGCTGGTGGGATCAAGGACTTAACAGGCAGTTTTACTCCTGCTTTTTTAGTTATTGCAGCCCCTGTGGTGATTATTTTGCTACTCACTTTAATGATGAAGCCACCTGTTCTCAACAAACCATAAAAAATCCCGAGTGTGAGCTCGGGAAAATATAGAGACCAAGGGAAAAAGTAATCATTTATCCAGACGATGGATCAAACGTGCGTATCATTCAGCATTCACAAAAACCATCACACAAACAACTTAGCGTGCCACCATTTACTCATTTGATGGCACAAAACGAGTATAAATTAAGGTGTTAACAGTTCTGGCACCTTTAATAAAATGAATTCGTTATCATCGGCTTTATTTGGTTCACGGCTAGAAGAAAACGGATAGTTGTTATCATTTCCTACAATAATATGTTCATTATCAACCACATCGACATTTTCAATGGTGAAGAATGGGAAAGTAAACACGCCATCATTCAGCGGTTTTCTCGCATTATTAGCTGGGTCTTTGATGTTCATTAAGTCAATATAGGCCTGCTTATCGACTGCCCCACCAACATTTTTATCTGAAAATTCAATTCGATATACACGCTTAAATTTGGCGAGGTTGCTAAAACAGTTCTCGGTCTTACTGCTACTTTCAGCGCAGGCTTTATCTGCTGTTCCTTCGCCATTATCACGCTCAATAATCAAACCATGGGTATCATCAATCAAGTTAAAGTCACCAATAGCATTCTGATTGTCTTCAAAAACATACAGCCAGCTTCTTCCCGTCCAATCTTGTTTTTTCACATCAAACTCAAGAATACGTGCTGCGCGTTTCCCTTCTACATTCTCATAATCTTGCTTCTCATCATTCCAAATTGCCCCTTCCAACATTGGGTATAATTTTGCCCCGTCGGGTGATGACGCCATTCCTTCAAAACCTTTTGAGCGATTAACTTGGAAAGAAACTTTATCCGATGGCTTGCCCGGTGTAGTTACTTGGAAATGATCCGGAGACACCACTTTTTTGCCATCGACCTGCGTCTCGAACAGAGCCAATACTTTTCCATCAAGATCCATTTTGATTAAATAAGGGCCAAACTCATCCCCCACCCACAATGCCCCATCCGCAAATTGAAAGCTTTCTGGGTCAAAATCACTGCCAGTCAAATAACGCTCTTTAGTACTTTCATTAATGATATGAAATGGAATAATTTTATTTGGATCTTGGAAGAAAACCGTTTTTAGCGGTGTGGTTTTACCTGATTTGAAATCGATATCATACTGAGTGATATATAACATGGCGTCAGGAGAATTCACTTTATTACCAAAGCCATTATCCGTTAACACCCAGTAGGTGCCATCCGCCATACGTTTAATACCAGAATGCCCTTGTAGCGGCTGGCCCTTGATTGGAATATGCATACCCGTCGGGCGATCAGCTGACTTTCCTTCCACTGAACCTAGCGTATCGACGCGAGTCCCCGTCGTAAATTTTCCACTGACTTGTAAGTCTGAAGGTGCATTCTCTGGTGCTGGAACCGTTGAGTTAACGGGCAAAATTGAGTGCCCAGCCAATGTTGCTGGCACTTCTTGTTGAGCAAACCCGGTGATACTAAATGACACTAAACAGGCCAATAATGACAACGAACCTAATTTACGTTTGATAGAATTGTGATGGGCCATTGTTATGTTTCCTTTGTAAGGCTATCAATAATCGACAGCGGAATCATAACGTTGATGAATGAAGCTTTTATGAAAGATTGAAGACAGTTATTTTACTGAAAAACAAGAATTTTTATAGTATTCAACCAATAGCAAGATTAAGTAACATCACTTAACACCACTACTGTCTCAATACCTCAAGTTGTCGTCCCCCTACAACTTGAGGTTTGAAGAGTATTTAACTATTTGGTAAACGCCGGTGTTGATTCCCCGTCCCTAATAAGCGCAGCCCTAACCAACCACCGCAAATAGACAGTAAAATTGCCGCGCACAATGGTAATAATATCCACATACGCCACTCAGGTTGCCATGGGAAATCAAAGACTTTACTTTGCAACAACCATAATGCAAGTTCTGCTCCAAAAGCCGCTGCAAGCCCAGCCATTAAGCCCAGTAATGCAAATTCGCTCCATAGCGTTCTACGCATTAACTTTTTGCTAGCACCAAGAGTTCGATATACCACCAGTTCCCGCTCTCGCTGGCTCATTCCCACTTGGATTTGAGCCAACAACAGTAATAAGCCGCAGAAAATAACCAGCACGACCATCACTTCTAAAGCTTGGCTTACTTGCTGAAGAATTTGCTGGATCTGGGTAATAATCGCCCCGGTATCAAGCACATTAATGGTTGGATAATGACGACTAAGCTGCGTCAATAATTGCCCATCTCCTTCATAGTGGAAGCTGCTGAGCCAAGTAGCAGGCATTGCAGAAAGCGTTTCTTCAGAAAAAATAAAATAAAAGTTTGGACGCAAGCTTTCCCAATCAACCGTACGAATACTACTTACCGTAGCACTAAATACCTGAGCCCCTGCGTTAAACGTTAATTTATCACCAATTTTTAAACCGAGTTCTTTAACCACTGTTTGCTCAATGGAAACTTCCCCCGCTTTAGGTGGCCATGACCCTTCATCGACCACATTCGCAGGTGCCAAGGCTGATTGCCACGTCAAACTCAGTTCACGTCTGACCGTATTATTATTTGGGTCGCGCTTATCGGCCCATTCAATAGCTGATTGGTCGTTAATGTCCGTCAAACGCGCAAGGACGACAGGATTAAACTCTGTAGGCGTTACTTGGTACTGTGCCAGTAACTCAGTCACCGGTTTAAGCTGTGACTGGTTCATATTGATCAAAAAATAATTAGGACTATCTGCGGGTAGCTGCTGCTGCCAACGATCCAATAAATCACCACGCACTAAGATTAACAGTGCCAACAACATAAATGACAAAGAAAATGCGCTCATCTGAGTGATGGTTTGCAAAGGTTGACGCAATAAGCGGCTCACAGAAAGACGAAGGCTAAGCTGACGAAACTTAATATGCCGTAGAGCCCATAGCCCTAACCAGCCAATTAAAGCTAACAAAATAGCCACCACCACAATACCTGCTAAAATCGACCAAAGTAGTGGATTAACTCCAGCAAACACAAACAAGCCGCCTACAACAATAAATATGACGATGGGAAGATAATAATATAGAGGCCAAACCGGTGACCTTGCATCTTCACGCAAAACTCGTGATGGCTGAGTAGCCATCAATTGGTAATAAGGACGACTCCCCACAATGATGGCGATAATAAATAAAGTACCGATTGCCCAAACCCAAGGCATCGGGCTCGCAGGTGGCAGTTCCTTCGGCAGCATCGCCCCGAGGATCTGCATTAAAATTCCCTCAAAGGCGAGCCCTAATAATGACCCTAGCAGTGCAGCGGCTACTAAGATCACCAACCATTGACCAATGATCCACTGACGTAACGCACTACGCCCAGCCCCTAGGGTTTTTAAAACCGCAATTAACTGGTGACGGCTACGACAATAATGCGTCATCGACACGACTACTGCCGCAATCGCTAATAACAAGGTCAATAATACAGACAGTAATAAAAACTGTTGTGCACGCTGGAATGTTTTCCCGACAGCACCGTTGTCCTCACTTAAGGTATACCAACGTTGGTCACTTCGTAGCTGATTATCAAACTTTTGTTGAAATTCGTCGATAATGTGGCTATCACCGGCAAACATATCGCGATATGTTAACCGGCTTCCTAGTTGGATGGCGCCAGTCAGTTTTGCATCATCAATCGAGATTAATACCCTAGGGGCAATTTGAAATGGGTTAAAACCACTATCAGGTTCTTGAATCAATGTACCTGCAATCTTGAGCGTCGCATCACCAATGTCGATGTCATCACCCACTTTAAGGCCTAATAATTCTAATAAACGAGGAGCAACCAGTGCCTGCCCTTGCGCTGGCTGCAAACCTTCAGGTTCGGTCACTAAGCCACCATACAGTGGATAGGCTTTATCGGTGGCTTTGACAAGTACTAGTTGTGGGCGAGCGTCATCATCTTCCGTGGCATAGGCCATGGTCGAAAATGAAATCTGTTGGCTCAGTTGCAAACCACTGTCTTTTGCCTCTTGTAACCATGCGGGATCACTCGGGTGGGAGGAACGCAGAACCAAGTCACCCGCTAAAAGCTCACGGCTTTGGTAACTCATGCTATTTTCGATGCGATCGCTAATACGCCCAAGCGCCAGCACACAAGCCACCGCAAGTGTCAGCGCCAGCCAAACAATCAATAGGGATGGCGTTTTCCATTCACGCCAAAACCAACGCCAAATCATGCTTCTTCCCTCAGTTGCCCATCCACTAACCGCAAGCGACGTTGGCAACGCGCAGCCAGTTCGTTATCGTGGGTAACCAACACTAAGGTCGTACCATGTTCTTGGTTCATCGCAAATAATAAATCTGCGATTTTATCCCCTGTATGGCGGTCAAGGTTGCCCGTTGGTTCATCGGCAAATAAAATCTGTGGGCGGCCATTAAATGCACGAGCTAAAGCCACTCGTTGTTGTTCACCACCAGAAAGCTGTGCAGGCATATGCTTAAGGCGTTTTCCTAGCCCCAATTCCGTTAATAAATCAGCGGCTTGCTGGTAGCTTGCAGACTCTGACTCACCACGTAATAACGATGGCAATTGCACATTTTCAATCGCATTTAAGGTTGGAATTAACATAAAGGATTGAAAAACAAAACCAACGCTTTCGGCCCGTAAGCGAGCTCGTTGTTCTTCATCCATCCGAGTCAAATCTTGTCCTAATAAGTTTACAGTCCCACTGGTACCGTCATCTAGGCCAGCGATAATCCCTAAAAGGGTTGATTTCCCCGATCCTGACTCCCCAATCAATGCAATTGTTTGGCCGGACTCGACAATTAGCTCAACACCTTGCAATATAGTCAGTTCATGTTCACCTTGACCAACACGTTTAATGAGATGATGAACTTCAAGAATATTATTCGCCGACATATATTGGTTTTTCTCCTGTTACTAACCGCGAGCGGGCACGCTCTAGCGTCAACTAAGCTATTGATCTTGGGTGATAGCCTCAGTGCGGGCTACCGTTTACCAGCGGAACAAGCTTGGGCTTCATTGCTTGCCGACCGCTGGCAGAAATTGTCATCCCCCGTTGCAGTGATTAACGGCAGCATCAGTGGGAACACTTCTGCTCAAGGGCTCGAGCGTCTTTCTACCCTACTTGAACAAAATAAACCTAACTGGGTTTTGATTGAACTGGGTGCCAATGACGGTTTACAAGGGCTCCCTGTTGAACAACTCGAAAGTAATTTACAACAAATTATTGATAAAATAGAGCAATCAGGTGCTAAACCGCTCTTAATGCAAATTCGTATTCCACCTAACTATGGCAAACGTTATACAACAAGTTTCGAGAAAGTTTATCCTAAACTTGCTGATAGCAACCAAATCCCCTTACTCCCATTCTATATGGAAACGGTGATCACTAAGCCTGAGTGGATACAACAAGATGGCATTCACCCTACAGTTGAAGCACAGCCATCCATTGCTGATTTTATGGAAAAACAACTTTCCGCACATATTTTACCGTCTAATAAGTAAAATAAAGGGTAAACAGGGGTATTAACATACCCGAAATATATTCAGTTGCATGAAATGAAGGTAAAGTTATGCAAACACCAGCACGAAACGAAAAATCAGTCCTGATAACAGGTGCATCGAGTGGTATTGGCTTTTGTGCTGCACAAACTCTCCGTCAGCGTGGTTACCATGTTATTGTTGCTTGCCGTAAGGAAAGTGACATTTTACGCCTAAAAGAACTTGGTTACGACACGGTTTCCCTTGATCTTGATGATAAAGATAGCATAGATAACGCGGCTCAATCAGTGCTATCTCTCTGTAATCACCGACTTTTCGGATTATTCAACAACGCAGGGTTTGGTGTTTACGGGCCTTTGAATAGTGTGAGCCGCGAGCAACTAGAAGCACAGTTTTCGACTAACTTTTTCGGAATTCACCAGTTAACTTTGCAACTGTTACCCTTCATGCTAGAACACCATGAAGGGCGGATCATCCAAACCAGTTCCGTAATGGGGATTATTTCAACCCCCGGACGCGGTGCCTACGCTGCAAGCAAGTATGCATTAGAAGCATGGTCAGATGCCCTACGCTTAGAACTAAAAGGTAGTGGTGTCTTCGTCAGCTTAATTGAACCGGGCCCAATACACACTGCATTCACTCAAAATGTTGAGCAAACACAGAAGGATAAACCTGTTAAAAACCCTGGGATAGCCTCTCGCTTTACATTAACGCCAGAGCATGTGGTTGAAAAACTTATCCATGCGTTAGAAAGTCCGCGCCCGAAAGTGCGTTATTCGGTCACATTATTAACCGTCGCTGTACGGGTGCTTAAACGCATTTTACCTGACAAGCTAATGGATAAAATACTGGCAAATCAGGGGAAAAAGGCTTGAAAAAAGCAAAATCAGCCCCACTTTATTAGTATTGCTCACACATTCTATTGATAACAAATTCTAAAGAGATACCGTATGTTTGCTAATGCTCAAATTATAGATATTAACGAAACCAACTTGCACCAAGTCATTGAACAGTCAATGAACTTACCGGTAATGTTCTATTTTTGGTCTCCGCGTAGCCCACATTGCCAAGAATTTGGCACCATGTTAGAAAAAATCGCTAATGACTACGCAGGGTTGTTTGTTTTAGCTAAAGTTAATTGTGATGAAGAACAAATGATCGCGGGTCAATTTGGCTTAAAAGCGATCCCAACAGTATATGTCTTGCAAAATGGGCGTCCTGTTGATGGCTTTGAAGGGCCACAGCCTGAAGAGGTGGTATTAGAGATTTTATCTCGTGTGCTTCCTAGCCCAGAAGAGATGAAAGCAGCACAAGCAGCTGAATTAATTGCTGAAGGTAAAACGCAAGAAGCGTTGCCTCTGTTAAAAGAAGCCAATCAGCTGGCTCCAAAGAATAGTGATATCACGCTATTATTAGCAGAAACCCAAATTAGCTTAAACTTGGTTGATGAAGCGCAAACCACGTTAGAAACCGTGCCATTACAAGATAAAGACAGCCGTTATCAAGGCCTGATTGCTCAAATTGAGCTGTTAAAGCAAGCGGCGGATACCCCTGAAATTCAACAGTTGCAAGATGAGTTTGCCCAAGATCCACAAAATACAACGTTAGCGGTTCAATTAGCCCTCAAACTGCATGAAGTCAACCGTAACGAAGAAGCCCTTGAATTATTGCTGGGCTTTTTACGTAAAGACTTAGGCGCGGGTGAAGGTGCCGTGAGAAAAACCATGATGGACATCATGTCTGCAATGGGCACGGGCGATGCTGTAGCCAGTAAATATCGCCGCCAAATGTATTCATTACTCTACTAATTAAGGGGTAGTTATGGACTTGTTCGCCTTTGGTGCCATACCGATTATCATTTTTGTTGCCGTGGTTATTGTTTTTACTTGTGTTAAAACAGTACCTCAAGGTTTTCAATGGACGGTTGAACGTTTTGGCCGCTATACCCGTACCTTGCAACCAGGGCTGCATATTATTGTGCCTTTTATGGACAAAATAGGCCGTCGTATCAATATGATGGAACAAGTCCTTGATATCCCATCTCAAGAAGTTATTTCCCGCGATAACGCCAACGTCACCATCGATGCGGTGTGTTTTATTCAAGTGGTTGACCCTGTCCGTGCGGCTTATGAGGTAAGCAACCTTGAGCTGTCAGTACTGAATTTGACCATGACCAATATTCGTACCGTGTTAGGTTCGATGGAATTGGATGAAATGTTGTCTCAGCGGGATTCTATCAACAGCCGTTTATTGCATGTGGTCGATGAAGCCACCAACCCGTGGGGCGTGAAAATTACTCGTATTGAAATTCGTGACGTCAAACCGCCAAAAGAATTGATTAGCGCGATGAATGCACAAATGAAAGCGGAACGAACCAAACGAGCGGACATCCTTGAAGCTGAAGGTATTCGCCAAGCGGCTATCTTGAAAGCGGAGGGGGAAAAACAATCGCAAATCTTAAAAGCGGAAGGTGAACGGCAATCCGCTTTCTTGCAAGCTGAAGCCCGTGAAAGAGCGGCTGAGGCAGAAGCAAAAGCCACTCAAATGGTGTCTGAAGCCATTGCGGCTGGGGATATGCAGGCTATCAACTACTTCGTGGCACAAAAATATACCGATGCACTGACCAGTATTGGCTCAGCACAAAACAGTAAAGTGATTATGATGCCACTGGAAGCCAGCAATTTAATGGGAGCAATCGGTGGCATTACTGAACTTATTGGTGAGAGTAAAAAAGCCAATAACCTGAAAAAGCAGGCAAAAGAATGATAGAGCTTATCAGCGCTCAACCCGCATGGTTCTGGCTATGTCTTGGTGGGCTATTGCTGGTTGGTGAATTACTGGGCACCGCAGGTTACCTTTTATGGTCTGGGATTGCAGCGGTACTCGTCAGTATCATTGCGTGGGTACTACCATTCGTCGGTTGGGAATGGCAAGGAATTTTATTCGCCATTTTCACCGTAGTTTCTGCGGTTTTATGGCGAAAATGGTTAAGTGGGCGTAAAAAAACCAGCGCTGATGATGTCAATCAGAAAAGCCACCAGCTGGTGGGCTTCAAAGCACGTCTATTAACCGATACCGAAGAAGGCTTTAGTCGTGTTCGCTTAGCTGACGGTAGCTGGCGTGTGTACAGTGACATTGAGCTACCCGCAGGTACGGAAGTCACTGTTATTGCGGTAGATGGCATCACCTTACAGGTCAAGCCTTCCCATGATGGCAGCAACCGCGCGCCAAGTGGTCAATAATCGGGCAATCAGCACCATCATCCCCTGGGCATACATCCACAAGTTCTTGTAATGTATCGCGAATAGCAGACAATTTAACGATTGTCTGCTGTATTTCATTTATCTTAGATATGGTTGTGTTTTTTACATCAGCACTGTGCCTACTTGGATTACGAAATAACCCTAATAATTCGCCACATTCATCCAGTGTAAAACCAACATCTTTAGCTTGCTTAAGTAACACTAATTCATTCAAATGTCGTTCTTGATAATAGCGGTAACTGTTCTCCCCTCTATCAGGCGGTGTTATCAAGCCTTTATCTTCATAAAAACGAATCGCTTTTGCAGTTAGGCCTGTTTTTTTGGCAATTTCACTAATATTCATAATTCCTCTTGACCTTAACCTTGCTGGAAGGTGTAACCTTTGCATATCGTCGAATTATAGACCGAATTGGTGATTAAATTATAGACCCAATTTAGCAAACGGGTTTGGAGGCTGTAAAATGAGCAAACAAATTATACTGAAATTACAAGGACTAAGCTGCATGCATTGTGTTGGCTCAGTCACTAAAGCACTGGAAAGCCGTGGAGATGTGGCAAATCTTAATGTCACTATCGATTACGCGGTTATGGAAAGTGACGCTGATGTCTCTAATTTAATAAATACCATAACTGAAGCCGGTTATGAAGCTGCTATCGCAGCCGCTCCTGATGTAGAGTTACAGCTTTCAGGCCTTAACTGCATGAAATGTGCAGGTAAAACCCAGCAAGCCCTTGAGGCTGTTGACGGTGTTGCCGCTGCAGTTGTCAATACGACACAGGCAAAAGTGTATGGCTCAGCTGACGCTCAGACCTTAATTGCTGCGGTTGAGCAAGCGGGCTTTAAGGCGCAGTTACCACAATCCAATGAAGTGATTTTATCCCTTTCTGGATTAAGTTGCATGAAATGTGCGGCTAAAACTCAACAAGCACTTGAAGCCGTTGATGGCGTAACCAGCGCACAAGTGGATACAAAATCTGCGGTAGTGCAAGGCTCTGCGCCAGTTGCAGCGTTGATTGCCGCTGTTGAAGCGGCTGGTTATCAAGCCTCAGAAGGTGGATCACACCCAAAAACTGAGCCGCTGACCATGGAGACTGAACAGCCGGAAGCTGATTCAGCGGCAATTTGTGAAATTCCGGCACAAGAGTCTGATTTAGGTGAGCAACCTGAAATAAGCCCGACCGATGATAGCGTTCAACTATTACTGGACGGAATGACCTGCGCCAGCTGTGTCAATAAAGTGCAAAAAGCCTTAAACAGTGTTCCCGGTGTTGAAAATGCGCGCGTTAACTTAGCAGAGCGTAGTGCGCTCGTGACGGGAACAGCAGCACCGGATGACCTCATCAATGCCGTAGTGAAAGCAGGTTACGGCGCTGAAATCATTCAAGATGAAGCCAAACGTCGTGAACGTCAGCAAGAAGTTGCCCAAGCCAATATGCGCCGTTTTCGTTGGCAATCCGCATTAGCTCTCGCCCTTGGTATTCCTGTTATGATCTGGGGAATGATGGGCGATAACATGGTGCTTACTGAGCAAAACCATTCGATTTGGTTAACCATTGGGGTTTTGACCCTTGCCGTAATGGTATTTGCAGGTGGTCACTTTTACCGTAATGCATGGCAGAGCCTGAAAAATGGCAGTGCAACAATGGATACTTTAGTGGCTTTGGGTACCGGAGCCGCATGGTTATATTCCATTGTTGTCAATATCTGGCCTGAATGGTTCCCAGATCAAGCACGGCACCTTTACTATGAGGCTAGTGCCATGATTATTGGTTTAATCAACCTAGGTCATGCATTAGAACAACGGGCACGTCAACGTTCATCAAAAGCCCTCGAGAGATTACTAGACCTGACGCCTCCAACGGCACGCGTTGTCACCGAGCAAGGCGAAGTGGATATGCCTTTAGAACAGGTGAAAAAAGGCATGGTCTTACGTTTAGCAACCGGTGACCGTGTTCCTGTCGATGGGGAAATTATTGAAGGTGAGGTCTGGCTAGATGAAGCGATGCTAACGGGTGAACCAATCCCCCAACAAAAAAGTAAAGGGGATCAAGTCCATGCAGGTACTGTCGTGCAAGATGGAACTGTGCTGTTTCGTGCTGCTGCGGTGGGTAGCCAAACCACGCTCGCTCGTATTATCCACCTTGTTCGCCAAGCACAAAGCAGTAAACCACAAATCGGCCAACTTGCTGACCGTATCTCGGCTGTATTTGTGCCCGTGGTTGTCGCTATCGCCTTAATTTCAGGCGCTATCTGGTATTTTGTCGGCCCTGCGCCACAAATTACCTATGCGCTGGTTATTACCACCACGGTTCTGATTATTGCTTGTCCTTGTGCATTAGGACTCGCCACACCAATGTCCATTATCTCTGGTGTCGGTCGTGCCGCTGAATTTGGTGTTTTAGTTCGTGATGCAGACGCGCTACAACAAGCCAGTGAGTTAGATACCATTGTATTTGATAAAACAGGTACTTTAACGGAAGGCATGCCACAAGTTACTGATATTCATTTGTTTAACGGTTTTGAGCAAGGCACGGCTCTGCAACTAGCCGCCTCACTGGAAAATGGATCTAACCATCCATTAGCCCGTGCGGTACTCAGTCGCGCCAAAGGGTTAACATTGCCCTCTAATGAGCAATTTAGAACTCTTGCAGGTCTTGGGATCAGCGCTGTCATCAATGGACAGACCATTTTGCTGGGTAACCAAAAGCTTTTAACCCAAAACAATGTGGATACCCGTGGTATAGAAGAAATACTACATCAACAAGCCACACAAGGCGTAACCCCTGTGTTATTAGCCGTTGATGGAAAAGTAGCCGCGTTATTGTCTATCCGTGACCCGTTGCGTGAAGACAGTGTCAGTGCGCTTGCACGGTTACATAAACAAGGATTTCGTTTAGTGATGTTAACAGGGGATAACCCAGTCACCGCTAATGCGATTGCAAAAGAGGCAGGGATTGACGAAGTTATTGCGGGTGTGATGCCTGATGGTAAGTCAGCAGCGATTGAAGCCTTACAAGCCAAAGGCCATAAAGTGGCTATGGTGGGCGATGGCATCAACGATGCACCAGCACTTGCTCGAGCTGATGTGGGTATTGCAATGGGAGGGGGGTAGCGATATCGCCATTGAAACCGCATCAATCACCTTAATGCGTCAGAGCTTGCATGGTGTTGCCGATGCGGTATCTATCTCAAAAGGCACCTTGCGTAATATGAAGCAAAACCTGTTTGGCGCCTTTGTTTACAACACATTAGGGATCCCAATCGCTGCCGGTATTTTGTACCCAATCACCGGAACATTATTGAACCCTGTGGTTGCAGGTGCAGCAATGGCGCTGTCCTCTATTACCGTCGTGAGTAATGCAAATCGGTTATTACGTTTTAAACCTGAAAAATAATTGGTCATCATCGAGGGAGGGGTTCCCCTCCCTCTGCCTTATACATTAATGTCGTTGGCTGTTAATCGTTTTATGTAAGGAGATGATTTCATTTCCTAATTCCGTTAGCATGATGGCATTCATTAAATGATCCTGAGCATGAACCATTATAATATGAACCGGAACCTTGCCACTTCCTTCATCCATTTCAATCAGTTTTGTCTGCGTCAAGTGAGCAACAGAAAGGGCTTCTCGAGCTTGTTCCATCAACGATTCCGCTTGAGTAAAATCATGGTTTTCTCGAGCTACCGCAATGGCTTGGAACACAAGGCTTCTCGCGTATCCTGCATTCGTAATCAGCTCCATCACTTCATTTTCAAGATCCATTTTATTTCCTTATCCTATTAAAGCTAAAGCTTGCTCAAGCACTTTATCGCCCTTAAGCGTGCCATATGCCATCATATCGATGCATTCCACCTTCTTACCTGCGGATGCAGCAATTTGCTGGCATTCTGCTAATTTATAACGAATTTGAGGCCCTAATAACGCAACATCATAATCATTTACGCATGCTTTATAATCACGGACAGATTTAGCGGCAATTTCCGCCTCAATCCCTTTCGCCTTTGCCGCTTCCTGCATTTTCTTTACCATTAAACTGGTCGACATTCCTAAGTCACAAATCAGTAGAATTTTTTTCATGTTACATCTCCAAATCATTAATAATATGTTGAATTAACAGTGGAATAGGTCGACCTGAAGCCGTGCTATAGCCATTTTCTCGCCATAACGCCGTACCACTGACATCAAGATGAGCCCATGGAATTTCTACAGGGCAAAATTGGCTTAAAAAATAAGCTGCTGAGGAACTGATGGCAGCATTATTGGGTGGAGTATTACACAAATCGGCAATGTGGCTGTTAACTTGCCCTGCCAGCCTACTATCAAGGGGTAAACGCCAAACTTCATCACGGCTATGTTCACCCGCTTGCTGGATTTGACTGCTCAGTTTGTCATGTGAAGACATTAAGCCAGTTAAATCGTAACCTAACGCTTTCACAACCGCCCCGGTGAGCGTTGCTATATCAATGATATACTGTATTTTTTGCTCATCACGATTCAATGAAGCGGCATAAGCAATACCATCGGCCAATACGAGCCGCCCTTCCGCATCCGTGTTGTTGATCTCAACCGTGAGCCCTGAATAACTCGTCGCCACCTCACTCGGACGCATGGCTTCTGGCCCAATCATATTTTCCGCTAACATTAAAATGCCGACGATATTGACTGGAAGTTGTAATTTTGCGGCAGCCATGACTAGCCCAAAGGTATTGGCTGCACCACACATGTCATACTTCATGGTATACATGCCTTCGCCACTTTTTAGCCAATAGCCCCCTGTGTCATATGTGACCCCTTTGCCCACATAAGCACGTAGTGGCGCTTGTGCTTTCCCTTC